>JAHBCN010001088.1:0-132506 GCA_019359885.1 Listronotus oregonensis
AAATAAAGTAAGGTGTTATTTTTTTTAAAGTAAAGTGTTTTAAAGATACCTATAATATTTAATAAAAATGTTAATAAAGCTGCCAGAACTAAATTAAGTAAATTCAAAGATACATAGATATACAGGGTGTCCGGTAAGTTCGGGGAAAACTTTTGGTTGCTTTTAGGGGATGTCAAAATAAGTGTTTCATATAAGTTTTTCCCTACCAGCGCCTTCTAACGAAAATACAGGCTGACAAAGATTTACTTAACAATTTACATTCTTGGTTTTAACTTTTAAACCACTCTGTATAATTCAATAAAAATTTGGGATTTTCTTAAGAGGATTATGAACGTTAAATAGACATTACAATGTGCTCTTTAAGATTTCAAGGAAGTTACAGAATATGATTTGTAGATACTCTTAAGATTTTACCTAAAAAAAATTACTTTTCATTTGTTTGGAATAAATTAACCGTTTTTGAAAAAAAATAATTTTTAGTGAGATTTTCCAAAGCATGATATTTTTTTCCAAGTAAAAATACCAAATTATTTTAGTTATACCTAATACTTTTGCAAGTACCTACTATCTAACGATAAAAATAAAATGTTAAATCGCTTACCTTAACCAGTAATTATTTTCCTACTGAAATACAAATTTTAAAATTTACTTTAGGCGTCTTTGGAGCTCGAACATGTTTCGAATGTAATTCTAACACCGATAAAGACCCAAGTGCATGTGCCGACCCCATGAAGCCCTATCCCGCAGTTAATTCTAAAAGTTGTGCCAACGACTACGTTTGTACGAAAGTATCATACATTACACGTAAGTATTCATTTTTTTTATGCTAGTTTGTATTCATTGGTGAAAAACGTAAGACCCTATATTTTTTTAAGGAACTATAGGTGTTAATTTACCACAAAAGAAAACAACATTAAAGTAAACAGTTTTATATTGCATATCGTTAGTTAATATATTTTTAATAAGCAACCTAATATTTTAAGAAAATGTTATTGACCAGTATTGCGTATCTAAAAATATCTGTTATGCAATAATAAATGATCTTTAGTTTTCAGACAAAATAATTTTTATGTTTTTAAAATTAGCCCAGATTCTGCCAAAAAATTTTCCCCATTTCCTTTTTTTAAGTTTTATTTTTAAAAGCTATCCAGAATGTCTACTTAGTATAAAAAATATTAAAAGTTTGAGGTACAAAAAAATGCTGTCCTTTTGAAATAACAGTAGTATTATATGCTACCGTAACTAACTTACTTTTAAAATTACCCAGAGTTATCTGCAAAAACAAAAATAAAAATGTATAAAAAAATACGGTAATCTAGCAACCTAAAAATGCACTATTAAGTGTGGTAATTTAGGAAACAGCTTTTTGAATACCAACTAGTTAGCCCTTTTAACATACATAATTGAATATCGTATTAGTTTTCTTGATATAATAAAAGATGAATAAATAATGGAAGTATTTATGTAAACTTAGTGATGAACTACTTGGTCCTTGCTTAATTTTTTTTATAAGTTTTTCAAATTGACGGGACAGAAAAGTATTTTTTTATACCATCAAATCTGTTAAAGAGCAACAAGTCTTGAATCGTCATTTTTTTTACTAGATTTTTATTTAATACTTTCTTAGGCCTTTTGCAGAAATTTATCAATGGGTGTTTATCCTTGCTTTCCCATTCTTTTAATTCAAGTTCAGCTTCGGCAAGTAACTGGTTTCCTAGCAAATTATTTAAAGAACCTTTATTCTTTACCCCCAAGTCCTTATCCGCTACAGTCCCAATTTTATTTTTAGAAAAAAAAATAATTATACTAATTTCAATTCAATCACAATTTTATATAGGTTAAGTGGTTCTTCCCAATGGTTTAAATAATAATAAAATGAGTTTATAGGTGTTTATTATGCCACCGCTCTTTAAACAGAACATGTATAAGGACATTTTTTGTTTCATGTTTATTCAAAGAAATATATTATTATAAGTAATTAAAAACACTAAGATGTCAAAGGACCCCGCACTAAATACGATGCTGAGAAACAAAATAAAAATTACTTTATATTATTTTACCGTAAAAAAAATTAAATAAAACACAAATAAAAGGTAAGAATTTAAATTATTTGGTTAAAAATGCATACCTCTAAAAGATAGAATTGTCATCATATCATACATCAGAAAAGTGTTATAACACAAGCACGATAAGGATGATTTAAATAAAAAAAAAGCAAAACACATTATGGTTCAATATTTTATAACACTTTTGACCTTATAATAGGTTTTTTAGGTTTAAGTATTCGAGACAATCATACAGGGTCTGCCAAGTGAAAATTAAAATTAATATTATTTACAAATATTAAAATATAGTTTTTTTTTTCAACTTATTCTTAGTGTATTAAAGTAACTAACAGGGTGATTTAAAATGATTTATTGAGCTTTATCGACACAATATTTGAAGTAAAATTAAAATAGGGATCGATTATTACTTTGCTATTCCACCGAAACAAAAGAAAACAAGTTTAACAAGTAATAAAAAAAATGTGCCCAAGTTTTTTGTGTTTCTTACTTTTAGTTAAAAGGAACCTGTACCGTTAACATTATTAAGTCATTAAAATGTCTTACACCCAAAAATTGAAAAATGTAGGTATTTAGGGTTAATACAATTAATTACTAAAACTAGATACCCCTTGGGACTAGGTTGGTTTTGTTGCATCTAGTTGAAAATTACGCAGCGGCAAATAATATTTTTAATTATATTAATAAAATATAACCATAAGTTAGCGGGTTATATATCGTCGCTGGAAAGACAAAGAGGCGTAACTCAAATTTAGCTATTTTACAGGAGACGCAATTAAAGTTTAGGGGTATAGTTCATTGCGTATACAATGTATCTCGTTTGCTACAAAATATTGCAAGTGGTTTTAAAATATTCACAATATTAAATTGTTTTTTTGGAAAGTTACATTTTAACAAAAGAAGTAGTATTTACAAAATTATCGAATTTTGAAAGAGATATGCCTCTTTGTTTTTTCATACTTTTGTCTGCAATTATAATTGCTTGACATACGCCTGCTTGTCAAATATGTATTGTAATAGAAAGTTACGAACTAATTTAGAAAATATTAAAATAACTAAAAAAATTAATTCCTAAAAACAAGCTGTTTTACCAACAAAATTAAAAACATTTATATAAATATACCAAATTACTGAAAAAAAGAAACATAGTAATTTACTGGGGAAGAGATCTGTAAAAATTCTGATGCTCCGGTAGCTTAATCAGCGGCGTATCATCTTCGCATAAAGCCATTAGGTCTATGAATTTTTCTTGCGATATTTTGGGGGGTTCTTTGTTAAGCTTTCGAACAGACATAATATTATCCATCAGAGATTTTAATCTTTGTTTTAAAGTTATTACTCGGTAAGTCTCAAGCAAATGGGCGTCTTTAAAATACAATTTGTTTGGGGTGCTTTTTCTCACCATAAATTCACACATTTTCGTCCAGTCTAGTGTATTTCCATTGCCATCTTGCCTTACTGAAAGTATACGCAAATCCACAGCTAGCGATTTAAAATCCAAAAAATATTCAGATGTTAGGGCATGGACCAAGTACGGATCTTTCTTTCGGGCTAATCTGCAGATTGGTATTAACTGAGATGGTACCATTAAATTAGCTGCTTTATTTATGGAATACGTAATAGCACTGTGGGCTGAATCGCCCTCATTCTGCCCATGGTATGGAACAAAAAATGACAATGAAATACACTTTAAATTTTTAAGTGAGCACACTGAATGTAGTAGCATTGACGCTACAACTGAATTTTTGTTTTGCCCTGGACATCCATCAGCAAACAATATAACTTCTTCTACCCCCTGGGCATCTAGAACTTGAAGTTGTTTGTATACACAAGTACTTATTTCAGAGGCTCCTCTTTTACTGATGCACTCATACCACAAGTAACAGTCGCACTGTTTTGTTTTCAAATTATATATTGTGAAGTTGTAATTTGAAAGCCTTCTTTTATAAAACAGTTTACTTTCGTCAGATTTGGGCAACATTATAACTTGTTGTAGGTCGAACACTAAAACAGCTTTGCTATTATCAGGATCAGCTTTTGCTAATTGTTTCTTTTTGCGAACTTCTTCTTTTTCCTTATTGTGACGTAAATATTCTTCTTGCAACTTTGCCTTTTTCTCATTGTCACCCTTTCTAAAAGCAGTACATAGACCACATACATCTTTCTTGGGGTGATGGAACGACAAGTTAAAGCTTCTAAATACCTTTCCATACGTTTGATAAGTACTTGTTATATCAGGATTATTGTTATATTCCTGCACAAACATGTCAAACATTTTGGTAAGGTTGAGGTCTGGATGAAGGTACTCTCGACTTGTGCTTTTTCGGCAATAGTGCGATTCCATTCGTGGAAACTGCTGAATATGTGCCTGTATAGCCTTTGTTATCTCATCATCTTTATTTTTTAGAATCTGGGGTCTTCCACCCCTTCTTTCCTTTTCTACTATGCCCGAGACTTTCTTTTTGCAAGAGCTGTGCGCACTGTCTTCTCTGACACATTCAAAGTATTCAAGAACATCTTTTGGCATACCTTTACCTCAACGCCTTCTTTAGGTAGAAAATAATAATTTGACATTAGTCTTCTAGAAGCTTTACTTTGTGTTTTAGTTTCCTTTTTGGGTTGTCTTCTCACATATCTTACAATATATTCTCTCTGTAACTGCAAACTTGCGGTACCATAAAATGCATCTAAAATTGTCTTTCTTTCTCAGTAATTGTAGAACACAGTCTTCCAAGCTTCTCCCAAGTGACTCCATAACACCTTGGCTTTAAAGTATTTTTAGCTAGTACCAAAATGTTTGTTTTTGGAGAGATATACTGTTGACCAGCATTTCTTAACTCGTGTGCAACTTTACGTTTATTTATTGTTTTTGCTTTCCCTTGACGTCCTTCTCTCATAGACCCATCTACCCAAAAATTTTCAGGTCCCTTGTCGTTCTTTTTAATGTTTTTTAGTACATGATCATTATTGCAGGGACCCAAATTTATAAAATGATGGTAACAAAGTAAAGCTAAACAAACATGACATGTACTGAAAATTTCCGTTTTGCATGTTTTCACTTCGCACATCTGCACGTAATTTGGATCAGCATCCGAATCATCCACTGGCGAATCACTTTCATAAACAACGAACTTAGCGGCTGCTTCAACTTCATCATTATAGGTCGATGGTCTTGGTTTCGGTGGAGATATTTCTTTTATTTGATTCTGGACATGTTCATTCACATCGAAGTCGGGTATTGTAATGAGTACATTGGGCTTTTTAACAAAATTAATTAAAGGTTCTTCGTCGCTTGAAGTCCAGTCAACTTGCTTTTTTGTTAAATTTTTAATGTGAGAACGTTAATTTCCCGGGGAGAGTAGTAGTAATATGGATCCAAAATACCATTTTTTTTAGGTCGCCAATAAATTCTTATTTTCTTTCCTACGTCTAAAACATCGGGTTTTCCAACAACTTTAATTTCAGCTGAAGAAACGATATTTTGGGTTCCATTCTCCCACTTTACAAGAATATCCATAATGGTTATTTTTTGCCAAGTGCTAAGTTGTAATCTGAAAAGAAATTCGTATTAAAATTTTAATGATAAAGTCGATTTGTTATACAATATTTTATACTCTTTAGAATTTATTTGAAATAATCGAAATTAATATATTCTAAAATCGTTGGTCTTAATTTACATATATTATTTTCATACTTACTCTAGGATTGTGTTAGGGACACTATAATATTCCAATTAATGCAAGCAGAATTGCCAGAAATTGTTGCCAGGTTAATAGTATATTATCAAATGAACAAAAGTCGGGATAATCATTAACTGTAGGTTTAACCTGTGAATCCAGTAGCGCAAGTATTGCTTTCTTAAAAGCATTAACTATTTTACTAGCATCATTACTACTTTATAGAATCGTACCATTGTTCACTTATTATTGTTACCAATAATATCAATTTAAAGTGTTATGCGGAATTTCATAATATTTACCCTAAGATACATACTAAATAAATACAGGGGCGTATCTCTACCGCCATGCCCTACCGAGAATAATTTGAAAAGACGAAGAGACGTAAGTCGACATACGGCTGTTTGTGTTTTCAGCACATATAAGAATAGGAGATACGTTTAGATATTCATTTGCCATATTTCTTTAACTATAAGGAGAAGAGATACGCCACTTTGTCACATCATAGATATGCACTTTTACAGGTTTGTGATGGTCTTAACTCAAAATGGTAAATTTTCGACTTTGTCTTTCCAGCGACGATATATAATATATATAATAATATATATATATATATATATATATATATATATATATATATATATATAATATATATATATATATATATATATATATATATATATATATATATATATATATATATATATATATATATATATATATATATAATATATATAATATATATATATATATATATATATATATACAGGGTGATTCACGTTGAGTGTCCTATTAAAAGTTCTGGGGAACCAAAAAAAAGAACTTTTTCAAATTTGGTACACGGTCATAAGAGGTAATAAGCTACATTTTAAAAATATTTTGGCAAGTGCAGCGTTGCCAGATCTAACCGAAACCAACGGCAACATTGTAATTTTAAATGGAACACTATGTTTTTTATTACATATTCGGATTCTACATAAAATTCTAAGTAAGTTTTATTAACTTCTTCCTATACCTATATCTTACCGTTTTTGGGAAAATAATTAATCACTATTTTTTTTAAGGGAAACCCTATGTTAATAAGGTTTAATATTTACGTGCCTAACCGAGCTGGATACTAGAAATTTTTTTGGGGTTAGACAATGCATGTATTTAAAAGATCTACATGCTATTATAGCAATATACCCTACAGGGTGTCCCAAAAAATTGCATTTTTACCGATATTAAATAACGATTAAAACTCATTTTTTTTTTAAATACAACATACTGTATTTTATCCCATTTTTGAATAGACCAATAATTTACCTACAAAATGTCCATACATCTTTCTATACCCATCTGCCACCGTTTTTCAAATATAAGCAAATTTTAATTTTTTAAACATTTATTCCTTATTAATCAAACAAAATAAATATTTTTTACCTTATATGTCGAATAGTTGTCAGAGCAATTTGAAATACAAACTTCCATGGCCTACCTAGGTAAATTGTAAATTAAGCTGGTGGTTTACTGTGGATAGTATTTAAAAACAGGGAAAAAATTAAAATTCGTTTGTATTTAAAAAACGGTGACAGATGGGTATAGAAACATGTATGGACATTTTGTAGGTAAAATATTGGTCCATTTGAAAATGAGATAAAATACAGTATGTTGTATGTAAAAAAATTGAGATTTAATCATTATTTAATATCGGTAAAAATGCAAATTTTTTGGGACATCCTGTAGGATATATTGCCATAATAGCATGTAGATCTTTTAAATACATGCATTGTCTAACCATAAAAAAATTCTGATATCCAGCTCGGTTAGGCACGTAAATATTAAACCTTTTTAACATGGTGATTTTCCTTTAAAAAATAGTGATTAATTATTTTCTTAAAAACGGTAAGATATAGGTATAGAAAGATGTTTATAAAACTTACTTAGAATTTTGTGTAGAATCCAAATATGCAATAAAAAACAGGGTGTTCCATTTAAAATTACAATGTTGCCGTTGGTTTCGGTTAGATCTGGCATCGCTGCACTTCAAAATATTTTTAGAATGTAGCTATTACCTCTTATGTCCGTGTATCAAATTTTAAAAGTTCTTTTGTTTGGTTCCCAGAACTTTTAATAGGACACTCAACGTGAATCACCCTGTATATATATATATATATATATATATATATATATATATATATATATATATATATATATATATATATATATATATATATATATATATCTAAGGGTGATTCACGTTGAGTGTCCTATTAAAAGTTCTGGGGAACCAAACAAAAGAACTTTTTAAAATTTGATACACGGACATAAGAGGTAATAAGCTACATTCTAAAAATATTTTGGCAAGTGCAGCGATGCCAGATCTAACCGAAACCAACGGCAACATTATATATATATATATATATATATATATATATATATATATATATATATATATATATATATATATATATATATATATATATATATGTGTGTGTGTGTTGTGCGTGTGTGTTAGGTATGTTGTTTTTGAGCAAAGAAATTACATCAAAACATGATTTGTCCCTGACAAATCACGTTTTGAATGTTTGCTTCTCAGAGAACCTAATTTTTTTTTTAAATATTCGCATTGAAAAAAATAACTGAATAAATTTTCAATAGTTTGATTTTTTCATAGTTAATTCAATCCAAAAGGCTTAAAATTTATTTTTTTTGTTTTTGTTTGAAATTCCTATAAAATAATTATTTTCTTAAAAACTCCCATTTTTATCCCAATATTTATGGAAAGTAGAAAAATAATTTGAGTAAAAAATTTGTATAAAATATTCATTTTTTGAATATTTATAATTTTTTAAAAATTGGCAAAATTTACAAATTATTTTTTTAAGTTGTCCAATATTTTTATTTTTAAGGTTTATTTAAAATGGAATAATAAAAATTTTTTTTTTGAAAAATCTAAAAACTAATATTTTTTTTATTATATATCTTTTCACGTAGATTATAAAACAAATAACTGGAAATTGATGAATTAAATAGATGCATTTTATTGACAAAAAACTTGAAAGATACCAATTTTTTTGTCTTCAAAACAAAAATTAACAATTTTTTTGTTTTTCCTTCGTAATAGCGTCATAAAATAGAACAAAAAAAATGTTAAAATCTTTATTTTTTGTTTTGTTTAAAGAAAGCATGTTATTTTCAAACAAATAGATTACATAAAGAATGTTTTTTTTTTAATCAAAAGGTTATCTGTCCATCAATATGTATCAATCAAAACATGATTTGTCCCTAAATTTCATTCAAAACGTGTTATCTTTATTTTTTAAATATTTATTAAAGATAATGAAACAACAATTTATTGACCAGAATATGTCCTATTAAAAGAGTATAAGAATCATTAAATTTACCCCATAATATAAGCCAAACACATCATTACTTATGATGAAAATAGTTCTTTTCATTTTACTCATTTCAATATTTATGTGACAACGACATATATATATATATATATATATATATATATATATATATATATATATATATATATATATATATATATATATATATATATATATATATATATATATATATATATATATATATATATATATATATATAAATCATATATGATATCATAAACACTTGTTTAAAATTGACCTCTTAAAGTATTGACATCTAAAATTTTGGTGCTTTTTGGACTTGGCAAGTTTTTTACTGATCAGTTTTTTTTTATTATGTAAATTTACATACCAACCATCATATTTTTATGTAAAATGATAACGAAATTATGGTAATTATGGTGTAATATACACAATAAGTGCGTCAGGCCGGAAGTTGGCTTGGGGCACTAGCGTGCGCCTAGATTTTTGGTGTTTTTAATATTCTAGGGTACATCCAGGTGATTTTCAAAGATATTTGCTGTATTTAAATATTGTTAAACAATACAACTGTATTGGCACACTTTTTCTGTTGTATGATTTGGAACAGCCTGTAGATACTTTTCTTGCCTAGAAACTGCATAATATAATACAATCCTCTACATATATTTATTTTTAACCAAATAATCGAAATTTCTACTTTATATTTAGGTTTAAATAACATTTATTTAAAATAAGATTATATAATTCATTTCTTTATATTTTTCAGTTGCGTATCTTTGGGCAGTTCCAATCAAAAATATAGCCAGTGACTTTTAAATTTTGTGAAAATATTGTCAGTAGTAATAGGACATACTACAATCTCAAAACATTTCACCGATGCCGGTTTTCAATGTAATTAGTGCGAGATCCTTTCGTAAATAATAATATTTCTTAAAAAAAAATATTTTTTTTTTATAATTTTATTAACCTTAAGTTATCCACATTCGATAAAAAAACAAACTTTTACTTTTACCTAATATAAATTAAAAACAGATATTAAAAAGTAGTTTTTTTGTTGTATAGAATTCATGCTGTAAGGGAATATATCTTGACCACCCTGTATTTTCAAAAGACTATTTCGTTACACACAAAGAAAAAAACCTTTTAACACCATGTGGGATATATAATTTAATAGGGGGATAAGGGCTTCTAAGATAAACAATAAAAAAATATTTTGTTACGTTCCCAGGACTTATCTCATAAATATGTCGATTGTAAATATTTTAAAAACCCTAAACCTTAATTTATCACATCCTAGAATTAAGTAAACATCGTAAACAGTAACCAAATATTATTCAAGATACAAAAATTCACAGAACTACCCTCAACGTGGTTTATGGTTCGGGAAAAAGAAGGTACACAAGTGTCGACAAATGGACCACCCAGCCTGGCGCATTATTTTTGTTAAACCGATTTTACCATTATGAAAAACAAAAGAATATATATGAAGACTCTGTTTTTGTAGCGTATTAATTTGATTTGTAAAGTAGTTTCGTCTTATGATTTTTTTTTACCTATGTAAACGACAAGAAAGAGAAAAATCCAAAATTTACGATAAATTTCATATAGGTTTTTTTTCTCTAATCATAGACGGACCTTCTTAGTATAGGAATTAGTAGAATAGATTACTATTAAGTATTTTATATAAAAGGTAAAAGACTTGAACATTAAAGCCGTAAATTAAAATTTAAAAACTAAATGAACCCCGATTTAGAACCACTCGCGCCCTCTAGTTCCAAGAGGCCTAAGTATGCAATAAGGCGTAAAATAGGAACCACGCTAATAGGGCGGGATTACAGGGATAATCTTCCTGTTTAATTAGTGGAAAAGGGCCTAAACCAGGGACCACGCGAAATCAAGTGGGGGTTTATCAGGGAAGGACGAATAGGTTTCATGGGATTTAAAAATTATTATTTGAGTTAATTATAGTCTGAATCTCGTTATAACGTGTTGTGTTTTACTCGTGAGTTCTCTGTTCAGAGGGTTTGATCTTAAACATTTTTCTTATAAATTAAATTCTTTTAAAAAACAAATATATTGAATATTTAAGGGAATTTCACTAAGGGTATCCTTCTTAAGGGAAAGGGTTTATCTTCCTTTGTTTTTTTAAGTATAAACGGCAGTAAGTGATTTTAAATATTTTTATTTTCTTAAAGCTTGTATTTCCTAAATTTACCAGGGGATCTTATCTTTTCCAAATTGGTTTTAACTTACACTTAATAAATAAAACCACGGCAGTTCATTTCACACTAAAATCTAGTTCTCATTGTTAGTTCTAATTTGTTTTTGTTTATCATTGTAAATAGTTGCTTTATTTATATTTGTAAATAGATGTAATTGTTTTGAGAAAGTCTTCTTTTATTGCTCTGGGGGAACACATTAGAAAAAGGGGAGGGTTACCTTTGTGCGCTAGTGGAATCGTACCAGGTGGCAGCAAAGAACAACAGAGAGAATCCCAAGTACAGAGACGACGAGAAACAATACAGTTGTAGACGTAATTGGTAAGATCTAATAACCTAGTAGTCCTTGCATACTAAAACATCAAGAAAGAAGACCAACCTATCTTCTAGAGTGCCTTTGTCATCAAATTTAAAAGTTCCGTTTAGATTGAAATAACTACCAACTCCGAAGTGGGAAATGTAGTTCTCGGATGTCGGCCACTAAGCTACCATTAACAACTTTTACGACAAGTCGCGAGTATTTTCCCACAATGCTTTCAAGTTGCTCAGGGCAAAGGTGGTGCGATCTTTATTCTCCTACTTTTTAACTTAAGATAAAAATTCGGCAAAAATTAAAAAACTACATTGAGGCTTTTAAAAGGACGGTGGCATTAAAAAAGTTATTGATTGAACATCAGTTAAAATGTGAAACACAAGATAATTCAAAAAACATATATGCCGTCTCTTAATAGAAGATTTCTTGGTCAAAAATAAAACAAAAATGTTATAAAACCCTAGCTTAAAAAACGGCATCATATTCAAGATATAGGGTGTAAAAGAAATAATTTAAAAATTGTATTTTTTTTACTCTCAAATCAAGTTTCCCGGTTTATATGAATACTGGTACAGTTAGAACATTGACCAAAATACAACCTTTAATAATAAGCTTTTGTTACTTATATGGACCAGCTTGGAGCATATATTCATTTTATTTCCCATGATTTAATTATAACTTTTTTGCTATTAATATTACTAAAAATTTGCCATATGATGCTTATTTTCCGCTTGGTGTACAATAAAGACAGTTACTTACATTAAACAGAGTAACAGCAAGCATTTTTTTTAATGTTCAAAGTTATTTACTCCTTGCTCAGATACATGCATTTAGTTCTTGTTTTATTAACTTTTAGTAACACTAAGAATTAATAATAATTTTAAATATTAGCCCTTTAATACAACGCAAGCGTAAAATTAGAATATTTCGGAAGCCGTTTAAGTTTAATAAATTAACTTAGAAGTAACTTTTTTATGAAAATTAAGGGAGAAAATAAGTATCATGTACCAAATATTTAACAATATGAATACCAAAATTGTGACGAAATAATGCCAAAAAAAGAATAAAATTGACCAAAGCTACGCCAGTAGTCCCTAATAAAAACAAAACTCTATCATCAAAAGGTGTATTTTGGTTAATTTTTAACTAAACTAACTTTTATTTAAATTAAAACACGCGATTAAAAAAAATAGGAAAAATTACTTTTCACATCATGTATCATAAAATTATGATAGTTTTAAACCTATATTAACATTTTTGTGGTATTTTTACCAAAGGAATCTTCCATAAAGCGATGGCATATGTTTTTTAAATCACCATATATATTTGATTAACATATTTTACGCATCATATCATCACGTTTTTAATTTATATACCAGGTGACACAGCGCACATGTAACAACCAATAACTTTTTTATTTAATAGAATTAAGTGTTAAAATATAGGTAATGCATTTGTCATAAGGACACGCTTTTAATGACTAAATAGAAACATTTTTTTACTTCCGGCTTAACCGGAAGAAACTTTAAATTTTAAATAGTACCCTGTATATATTTTTAGCCTACCTGATTCGCCTTAAAATTCTTTTTTCAGTCACATGTCATACTTGTCATTTAATTTTAAAATGGCTGCCAAAATCTATTTTTTCCCAAAATTTTAATAAGCCATGATGTAACAATTACAAATTATCAGCATGTAAAAGGCATTAAGATGTGAAGAATAAGGCTTAAAAATTTTTGTGATTTTGTTAATTTTTGACTAATTATTAAGAAATTTTAGAAATGTATTTTTTTAACACTTAATATCTTAAAATCCAAAATAGGAAACTCCAATTTTTATTTAATATAAATTTAGATCAAACATTTATCTACTATTTCATAAAGTTTATCAGAACTAGTATAAAAAAACTGACTTTTTGATTAAAACGCAAAATAATACATATCTACATTTCTCTATGTTTGTTTTCTGCAAAGCAACCTTTGTGTTATAGATTTAATTACTAATTAAATAGGAATAGAGGCTCCTTAATAAAATGAAAAGACAACTTAAGGAGGCTCTATTCTGAAAGAAAATCGACCTGTTCGTTATTATTTATAACAAGGCTCAAGAAGTTATATATGTATATATATATATATATATATATATATATATATATATATATATATATATATATATATATATATATTTATATAATAATATATATATATAATATATATATATATATATATATATATATATATATATATATATATATATATATATATATATATATATATATATATATATATATATATATATATATATATATATATATATATATATATATATTTTACCAACTTTTTTTTTTTTTAAAAACAGTGTTTATATAAAAACTGGTGTGACTATGATGAGTCACACCAATTGCTCAAAAAGGAAAAGTAAGAAAATTAATAAAAAATTTATTCTTATTTATGTGCGTGCAAACCTACCCGCAGCTCAGGGTGAGGAATAGTGAGTTCGTTATGGCGCCACCAGTTTTCTTACGGACTACAAACTGGAAGTCCCCTAGATGTTATAGGAGCTTGCTTGGGCGATCACACACCAGTGCACGACAAAACAAAAAAAGTTAGCAAATAAGCATTAAAAAAAAAAAACTGACTTGGTCAATACTCATTAAAGAGAAGAAAAAAAAAATAAATAAATAAATGATAATTTATTCTGGTATCAGGTGAGCTAAATAAAACTCAAAAAGATTAAAAACAAATTACAATTATTTAGAAATAATATTTTTGACGATTTAAATTTCATAAATTAAACAAAAGTTTAAGTTTTCAAGTTACATAAAAAAAGGGTTAGTAATTGTTAAATAAAAATTAATAAAAGGTTGCCTGTTTCCTGACGGCAGGTAAGGGTGGTCTGCAGAGTCTGGACTCAACCCCGGAGTAAAATTTGAGGTAAATTATAAGTTACAGTTGAATTTGGAATTAAGCTTAAGTTTGGACGTCAGTTTGAACGTAAATTTGGTAACGTATCCAAATTTGGAGTTAAACTTGAATTTTGAGTTAGTTTGAATTTTGAGTTATACTTGAATATTGAGGCCCTACAAACATCGGTAGGCATTAAAATTTGAACCATAAAAAAAATTAAAGTTTAATACAAAACAAAGCAAATGGCTGAAGGCCTTAAATACATTTCCAAATTAAAAATAAACTAACAGAAGAATTGGCTGAAGGCCTTAAGTACATTATTAAATCTCAAAGCAAACCAACAAACAAAGAAACCGGCTGAGGGCCATAAATAAATTTACAGATAAAAAAAATGAGCGAAAGAATTGGCTGAGGGCCTTAAATAAATTTACAGGATAAAAAAAAAATAATTAACGAAAAAATTGGCTGAGGGCCTTAAATAAATTTACAGATCAAAAAAAAAACAATAGTATCAAATAAAAGAAGTGGCCGAAGGCCCAAGGAGAACTATTCAATAATACAAGTCCTCAAAATACAGTATCAACTAAATCAATTAATTAAATACAACTATTCAAACAACAGGCCATTCGTGCTATGGTCGTTGACAGAACATACCAAAAATAAATAAAATTGTTTCCACAAATTAATTTACGACATTAAAAATAAAATATTATAGGTTACTAATGGCATAGCTGTTTCTGCGCATTCATTAGGTATAAAATCAAATCATACATCACTGATGTTTAATAAAACCAAAAACTACCAAAAAACTCTCTTGATTAATACCGATCTTGATTTATGATTATGTAAAATTGAAAAGGAATTTTATTAATGCGCATGCTGGCCTCTTAATTTTATTAATGAAACTTACAAAAAAATAATTTACATTTGTCAACAAGAATAACACGAATAACCAAAAAAAACTTCAAGTTACTAGAATTAATAAATCAATATCACTCATATCGATAATCGATATACACAAAACATCCCTACACTTATTAAAAGAGCATAATAGTCAATATTAATTAAACCTTAAAGCATTAGAAATTTACAAAAAATTAACATTAGAATTTACAATGAATAAACCAACATTCCTTGCCAAGCACAGCATAGTTTAAGAAAAACAACCAAAGTTTGAAATTTATACATGGCTAATCAAATATAAAAAAAATGGTACAAAAAGAATTTAGTATAAAGTAACGTAGTAGCTTTATATATCGACACAATCGGCTGAAAAGGGACATAATTAAAAAAAAACATTGTTTTGAGAAATTAGCCAACAAAACAAATCTGAATTATTTTAGGTATTATTACGTAAGTAATAAATAAATACTCATCAAGTATTTCTTTTACACTAAATAAAGAATATTTGACCCCTGTAATAGTATATTAGAATTTTTAAATTATTTTGTTTTTAAGTTAAAAAAAACCAAATTTTTATATATTTTTTAGCTTATGTCATTTTACTTGGAAATAAATTAACACAATTTCAACAGTTTTAAAGTTATCTTTATGTATTCTTAACTAAAGCTTACTTAGCAAAGAAAGTACGGAACAATAATGATACATCTTAAAATTTAAAAAAAAATTGCAGGCTTTAAAACAGACAATCAAGAGAAAAACTAATTATCAACTGTCAATTAATCCAAAAACTGATTAAGAAATTCCCCAAAAAAAAGATATTTATAACATTAAATTTATATTTCCACAATGTAAAACTAAAGCCAGTGCCTGTAAGATTTTAAAAATAACTAAAATAAAGTGTTATAAGTTGCCTTCGTCTGAGAAAAAAAACAAACTGTATTGAGAATAATAGCCCTTATTTCAGAATACTTTCCCAACATTCAAAAATTATGCAATAAAACTTAGGAATATTAGAGTAATCAAAAAGTAATATAAGTAAAAACCAATCAATATGAGTGCTTAACAGATAAAAAAAAGAAATTAATACAACTTACTTAGGTTAACATGTGGCCTCGAAGTGGGCGGCTTGAATAAAATCTAATAATCCTGATTTTCAGGGACCATCTTTGCAAATTTCACCATTAATTATTAAAAATATTCACACAACAACAAAACTGGAGCCTTTGCAAAAATTATTGATGGTTTAAATTAAAAATCCCATACGGATGACCACGATATTCGCAGTAAAAATATTAAACCAATGTTGTTTCACCAGCGGCCGCCATGCAAAATGGCCCAGGCTGGCTGCAGCAGTTGAAAATAAAAATCGGACCAGCCACTCGTAAGCGCATCCAAGATAGATTAGCTCGAATATTTAAAAAAAAATAATTTAATGCTGTAGACCGTTTACCCATTTTCCAGCACATTCACCATAACATAGCATCGACAAAATTAAACCGTTACAATATATGGAAGTTTAATCATCCGCAAATAAGGATGTGTAGTGAATTTACATTCCACTTCTTTTAGTCAGATACAAACCCCTTGTTTTATGTAAATCATGCCTCTTTTAAATAATAGGCTTATATTTTATATAAAGAAAATATAGAATTTGACAAAAAATAAACTACAAAATTGTCATTTCAAAAAAACGAAATTATCGGATTAAAAATCTTTAAACCTACAACTTTGCACTTTAATTTTTAAAATTTCTGGGAAAAAAATCCTCGGACTCCCGTTTTTATTAGTTGGTATTCCATACTCCCCAAATACCCGTATGTGGTGAGGGGGGCGCAAATGTTAAGCCCCGCCAAGGGCGCAGCCATACCTAGATAGGGCCCTGGTTATTACCCACAATTTTTCTTTTTTTTATATTTTTTAACAGTCCACGTACTAACGTACCGTGGGTGTTTTAAGTGAAGTAAGCAGTAGGTTATTAACACGGAGGTTTAAAGGAGAAGCCGTGGTAATAGCTATAAAAGAGCGACATATCCCCCAGAGATCCTCATGGGCACGAAAAGGAAGCTCTTTTGTTAATGTGTGAGCATTAGAAAGGCGATCGGCTCCTCTGTGGATAAACTCAAGGATGCTAAGAGTTGCAGGAGACGCTATTGCCCACACATGGTAACAATATTCCAAAGAAGGTCTAATTGGAGATTAATATGAATTGGGAAGGCAAAAATAAATTGTGAATCAAGTTATAAATCCAAAAGTTTTTAAAGCTGCTGTGCGTCTAAATATAATGAATTTTGCCACTCAAGGTTCTTTTCGAAAGTAACGTACACAAGGATAAATTATTCTTTGTTCTGTAGAATTTTGTGATTTATAAGTAGGATCAGTAAAGACAGATTTTTCTCGAGACCAAAGATAATCGTGATTTAAAGGAATTAAACTGAACAGGCATGTGTGTTGGTTCCGTGAGCGACTCTATCTTTTTTACCTTTTTTACCGAAAACCAAACCTATGACCATAAGCAAAGAACCGATATGATGCTACTAAACGACCAATCAATCGAACAAGTGATGAGCTTTGAGTACCTGTGGATAATAGCTTCAAGTAGCCAAAATACATATGACGAGGTAAAAGTACAAGTAAATAAAGCAGCTAGAGTTTCTGGCTGTCTGCATAGTATCATTTGGAAGAACAAACACATGTCGATAACCAGCAAGACCAGAATCTACAGAACAGCAGTGATGCCCATCCTTACCTATACGCAGCGGAAACGAGAGCAGACACCAACCGGAAGAAAAGAGCACTACGTCACACTAAGGGACAGACAGCGAAGTAATGAGATCCGGGAGCGATGCGATAGGATGTCAGATGTTGTTATATGGTCACGAGGAAGAAGAAGAGAGTGGAGAGGGCATGTCAACAGAATGGGAAACGATAGACTCGCCAAGGCCACATACAAGGAGAAACTGAACACGACCAGAAACTTAGGAAGACCACCAAAAAGATGGTCCGATTCCTGGAATTTATCGTCACAGGAAATCGTTTTGTTAATAACTTGTAGAAATCATAATTTCTTCTTAATGTTTTCGAGTCGTATTTCGGCCACCAACCTGACAAATGACAACGTTCCAATCCAAAACAGTATCTATATACTAAAATCCTTTAATAATTAAAATTTATCAATTAATAAGGTATTTTTAAGTAAGTAATACCAAACTAAATAAATGATCGCCGAAAAAATTTCAAAAAGCCTTTTATTACGGTTAAATAATAGACATATTGTATCTGATACTGCTCTGTAGTTTTAAAATTTAACATCTGCACATAATGGCAATTAAGGATTAAACAAAACTATTAGGGCATTAATTGAAAAAGATCTTACTAAGTTAGGCACCTTATTATTATGGTCGAAAATATTGCGTGTAAAGGTTTAATCCGTTTTATTAATTGTCAAAAATAGGTTGCAAATTTTACCTAATATTTTTATGTAAATAGTTTTTTGCGATGAATATTAATGGGCACTTTCGTTTACTAAGTTTTAAAATTCATTTGGATATGAGATTTAAAAGAGAGCACGTTAAACTAAGCAGCAAAATCCATAAAATAATAAAAGAACACCAAAATTGATTTTCCTTACACTTGGGAATGCCACTTAATCTAACCTTTAGTTTTTACCTGTCTCCTTTACTTTGGCCACCGCCACCGAAAAGTAGTACCATTTAGTACTGGTGCTAATATAATGGTAAATTTTCATTTCAGCTTTTAAAAACAAAAGTTTTATACGCATTTTTATCTACCTGTTTGCGATTAAACAGTGGTAAACTAACATTCGACAATTTTAAACCACTCAAATGCTTAACGGTCACAAACTTCATGATTTTTCCAAAACAACATATGTTTATAAACATGACATCCTACTTTAAAAATAGTGAAAGCATGTTAGATCATTTGAAAGTGCAACTCTCTAACTTAGCAGTCTTTGATCAGAAAAAAAAGATTTAGCTCCAAAACATCGCAAAGTTTATATTTACCCTCTTCTGTCTATTTTAAGTCAAAGAGAGACTAAGGATAAAAAAATCTAAATTATTTAAACACGAAGTATTTGTTAATTAGAAGCTTGTGTCTTGTGTGCACCTATAGGGATCGGTTCTAATCACCATTTCGCGGTTGGTTTTTATAACCCAAATTTACTTATAGGTACTTACTAAAGTTAACTAAACACGCCTAATACAATTTGAAATCCAACCGTACAGTAAGAGACTTGAAATTGGTAGACGTAGAAGGAAGTTAGAAGAAAACTTGTATGTTAATAATAATTAATAGTTTATAAATTCATATATCTGACAGTATTTATTCAAGTATTTTATGTTTTAGTACAGACATTAATTATTATGCCTGAATTAGGTATTTTAAAATTTTAGCTTTGATAGTTTTTCCGTAATAAAAAATAATGTATAAAAACCGTGAAAGACCCAATTGGGTAATGTTAACATTCGCCAATGAATGTCAAATATTAAAAAAAAACTGAACCAGCACTAACTAAAACTAGACACTTAACTGCATCCTAGTTAGCAAGAACTGAATAATAAACCTAACCAAAATTATTAGTTTTAACCAGAAAACACTAAAGTTGTTAGTTGTGGTTAGTTGTGGTTAGCACCCGTACTAGTACTACTTTTCGGTTGCCAAAGTAAAAGATTAGACCAGTAAAAACTAAGGTTTAGGTTCAGTGGCATTCTCAAATGCAAGGAAAGTAAATTCATAGATTTCGCTGCTAAGTTCCTCGTGATTGAATATTTGCTCTCTCTTGACTCTTATCTCCAAACAAAATTTAAAAACGTGGTAAAAGAAATTTCTCTTATGTGCTTATTAAGGTTTATCACAAAAAACTATTTCCCTACAAATATTAGGCTAAATTTTGAACCCATTCTGAAATATCAGATACACAAAAATGCAATATCCCTATTATTTAACCGTAGCAAAAGGCTTTTTGATTTTTTTTCGGCAACCATTTATTTATAAGTATTACTTACTAAAATAGACCATAATAATGCATAAGTTTTAATTAATAATGAAAATGTTTTAAAATGAAACTCTGCACCTACATAACGTTGTCATTTAAATATTAACGTTGACATTTGTCAGGTTAGTGGCCAAAATACAACCAGAAAACATTAATGATGAAATATGATTTCTACAATTTATTAACAGAACAATTACAGAAAATTGGATTAGATGCCAAAAATCCTGTTCAATTTAATTTCTTTAAATCAGCATTATCCTTGGTCTCACGAAAAATCAGTCTATATACTCGTTCTACTTATAACTGACCAAATTCTACAGAACAAAGAGTCAATTATCCTTGTGTACGTTACTTTAGAAAATAAGTTGCATAAATAATTGTATTTAGTGACACAGCAGCTACGAAAAATCTTGGATGTATTTTTCTAGTCAACAACATTAATTTAATTTGTATGTTTCGCAAATTAGACCTTCTCTAGACTATTGTTCTCATGTCTGGGCGATGCCGTCTTTTGCAACTCTTACCATTCTTTATTCCATTCAAAGAGAAGCCTCTTGCATTACTAATGCTCTCACTTTTAAAAATAAGCTTTCTTTTTTACCCATCAAGGATCTCTGGAGGATCTGTCGCTCTTTTATAGCTATTACCACGGTTTCTCCTTTAAACCTCCAAGTCCCGTGTTAATAAACTACCTCTTATTTTACTTAAGCCACCCGCGGTACGTTAGTACGTGGACTGTTATAAAATATTTAAAAAATAAATAATGTAGGTATATACCGATAAATGGTGTTATAAGCCTTTATGCCTTTATGGTCGCGCGTTTAATCGCCCCGATCATTAATTGCCCTTTGATTATATTCTTGTTCGTAAAATAGCTATTAATTGTCCAAAGAGAATATGTAACTACTAATATACGATTTTAAACTGCCTAAACAATTAGTTACACCTTAAAAAGGTTAATATTTCAATGTTAGTACATGTTAAAGAAGAAACGAAAAATTGCATTTTGTGTTGTTTGGTCTTTACAAGCAGGAGACTTTTTCTTGAAATTAGTACAAATCGTATCTTTGAAAAAAAATAGCGCTTAAGTCCAATAATTGAACTTTTTGTGTTATAAGAAAACGTAACAAGTCCCTCAAATTATTCTTTTTCTTTTCAACTGCAATTTATTGTTGCCATCATAAGAAAAGTGTTACATTTTTATTTAAGGCAATATGTAATTACTGAAGACAATATTTGACGGTATTCATACCAGGGTTTCTTGGAAAAAGTGACGCTTTTGTTGTTGTTACCGTTTTTGTGTAAGATTCAATTAACTTACTGATTAACAGGTAAAAAAATGGCATAACTTAAATAGTGACTAGTAAGGAAACGTAAATTGGTACGTCTCCGCACCATAAGTAGTTGCCGACAAACTCTGTTATCGGCTAAATATGAACTGCAACCTAATAGATACAAATTTAAGGTTTGGACGCACTGCAGAATGACTATTGCTAAATTAGACACTGGATTATAATAAACATATTCAAGTTTTATTTACAAAAAAAAAATAACTCCACAAATTCTTGCCATGTGCCAATGAAGCGTATCGATAATTCCAAAATAAAATTTGCCATTGACAAGTAATTTGAATTTTTATTTACTTTTAACATTATTCAAAAAAGAAAAAAGGTTTGAAATTACTCTTCACTAGGCACTAACAGCCTTAATTTATTTGTTAAGAGATTAGAAAAATTAAACGTAACTTACTATTTAGTTCCAATATCAGCTGTTCACAAATTTATCAAAGCTTAGTTCATACAAAATGTGAGAAAAAAGAAACTACAATATTTATTTAAAAAATCGAGAAAAAATCACTTTAAATTAACAAAAAATGTATTTAAATTTCACTAAAAAACCGAAACGCCTTCTAGTTAGAAAGCTTAAAGTAAAAGTAAGAAATTATTTACAGTGTTTGGGATACCTGGTATTAATTATTGATGAAATATCTTATAAATTAGTTCAGATATTACCTTAACTATCTGATAAATCACTTTTATTACTAACTGCTCCAGCTAACGTCTGTCCTGCCCCAGCACATTACGTTAATTTTAATTACCACTTAACATTACCTTGGAACTTTACGTAAACATGTCAAATTAGATTCGACACAAAGCAATACTTTCCTTAGCTAAGAAATATACACCCCGTACAAAACCTTATAATTTTACTTGCTCACAGAGAAAAGATGTGCCAATGCTTTGCTTACACTGAGAAGTAGCATTAACTCCCATGGAAACTGACATTCCATCAACTTATTTAAATAAAACATTTCGATAATTTGCCCGAAATGCGAGAACAAGCTTCAGACAGTGATTTACTGACAAAACTCAGTGTCCTACTGCCTTGTTAGCGTTCTGACCTCGCTCCACTGCCGTACGGCCTCCGTGCGACCAATTTCATTGTTCTATTTACTTGACGCGCGCCCGGCGCGATGCGTCGACTTGCTACGTAATCACAAGCTCACGAAGCGTGTCGACTTCCTTTGTTTCGTTGTTTTTAGTTCGATAAAGGAATTCTTTAAGAATAATTTACATTTATTAAGGCGGTGTCACGACTTAAAGAGAGATTTACTTTAATTTAGATTTTTTTAATAAAAATTAGAAGGAATGTTTGCGCACTTGTGGCTATAGAAAAATTGGCTTTAAGGTTGTAAGATGTGTTTCTGCAACAGTAACTCTACTTGTACCAATTTATTTTTAGAAAAAGTGACATAAGCCAAAAAAATTTTTTTTTTAATTGAAATAATTTATTTATCCTAATATAATATTAATAAGTTTAACTAATCCTTATTTAGTGTTAAAATGTTTCATGAATATTTAATTACTGCTTAAGTAGTAAAATTTTTAATTTTTTTGGTCTTATTTCTCAAAACAAAGTCTTTTTGGGCTATGTTACTTTTCTTCCTGGGTGACGATATGAAAGTCAGTTATTATAATTATTTTTTTTATTAAGCAAACGAATACAAAAATGTGATCATTTGATACCTAGTAACACAAAAAAAGTAATTTACTGCTAGGGGTTACACTTGTTAAACTTGCACTGCCAATTAGGGGAGACTATTACAGGAACTTTCGGTACACCAATAACATTTGAATTTGCTAAGATCGGCGTAATTTGATTTAAGTGATTGTTCAAGATTGTCGCAAGGATCGCTTTCCCTTGTCAAAAGTTCACATCCTCGTTCAAATTGCAGTTTGTTTTCTGAAAAAAAAATATGTTTAACTTTGGAATTATTTTATTTAACCACAAAATAAAGATTTTTTTTAATACGTTTTGATATGATGCGTAAAATTTTTGGGAAAAAAAATTTAAAAAAGGGTTTTTCCCCTTTTTTTTCCCCCCCAAACCTTTTTTACCCCCCCCCCCTTTTTTTTTTTTTAAAAAACCCCCCCCAAAAAAAGGGGGGTTTTTAAAACCCCAAAGGGGTTTTTTGGGGTTTTTTTTTAAAAAATTCTTTAAGAAAATTTTTTTTTTGGGGAAAATTAAAGGTTTTTTTTAAAAAAAAAATTTTTGGGGAAAATTTTAAAGGGTAAAAAATTTCCTTTTTTTAAAAATTTTTTAAAAAAAAAAAGGGTTTTTTTTTTGGAAAACCCCAAAAAAATTTTTTAAAAAAAAAATTTTTAAATTTTTTAAAAAAAAAACCCTTTTTTAGGGGAAAAATTTTTTTTTCCAAAAAAAAATTTTTTTTTTTTGGCCAAAAAAAAAAAGGGTTTTTGGGTTTTTAAAAAAAGGGGGGGGAAAAAAAAATTTTTTTTTTTTTAAAAAGGGGGAAAAAATTAAATTTTTTAAAAAAAAATTTTTTAAAAATTGGGGAAAGGGGGGCCCCCCTTAAAAAATTTCCAAAAAGGGCCCCCCCAAAAAAAATTTTTTTTGGGAAGGGTTTTTTTTAAGAAAAAATTTTTTGGGGCCCCCCCGGGTTTTTTTTTAAAAAAAAAAAAAGGGGGGCCCCAAAAAAAAAAAAAATTTTTTTTTTTTTTTAAAAAAAAAAATTTTTTTAAAAAAAAAAAAAAAAAAAATTTTTTCCCTTTTAAAAAATTTTTTTTTAAAAAAAAAATTTTTAAAAATTTAAACCCCCTTTTTTAAAAAAAAAAAAAAATTTTTTTAAAAATTTTTTAAAATTTTTTTTTTAAGGGGGGAAAAAAAAAAAAAATTTTTTAAAATTTTTTTGGCCTTTTTAAAAATTTTTTTTAAAATTGGGGGGGGGGAAAAAAAATTTTTTTTTAATTTTGGTCAAAATTTTAAAAATTTTTTTTTTAAAAAAAAAAATGAAAAAAAAAAAATTTTTCCCTTTTTAAAAAATTTCCCAAAAAAAATTTTTTTTTAACCCCCGGGAAATTTTTTTAAAAAAAGGTTTTTTTTTTTTTTTAAAAAAAAAAAAGAAAATTTTTTCCCAAAAAATTTTTTTAAAAAAAAATTTTTTTTTTTTTTAAAAGGGTTTTTTTTTAAAAATTTTTAAAAAAAAAGGGGGGGGGTTTTTTTGGTTAACCCAAAAAAAATTTTTTTTGGGGTTGGGGGGGGTTTTAAAAAAAAAAATTTTTTATTTTTAAACCAAAAAAAACCAAAAAAAAAAAAATTTCCCAAAAAAGGTTTTTTAAAAAATTTAAAAAAAAAAAAAATTTAAAATTTAGTAAAAAAAATTTTTTTTTTTTTTAAAAAAAAAAAAAAAAAATTTTTTTTTTTTTTTAAAAAAACCTTAGTTTTTTTTTTTTTCCCAGGGGGGGCCCCTTTTTTTTTTGGGAAAAAAAAAAAACCCCCTTTTTGGGAAAAAATTTTTTTTTTTTTTTTAAAAAAAAAAAAAAACCCCTTTTTTTTTGGGGGAAAAAAAAGGGTTTTTTTTTTTTTAAAATTAAAAAAAAATTTAAAAAATTTTTGGGGTTCCCAAAAAAAAAAAAAAAAAGGGAAAAAACCGGGGTTTTTTTTTTTAAAAAAAATTTTTTTTTAAAAAAAATTAATTTTTTTTTAAAATTTTTTTAAAAAAAAAAAAACCCCCAAAATTTGGGGTTTTAAAAAAAAAAAAACAAAAAAAAAAAAGGGTTTTAAAAATTTTTAAAAAAAAAAAAAAAACCCCCTTTAAAAAAAAAATTTTTTTTAAAAAATTTAAAAAAAAAATTTTTTTTTTTTTTTAAAATAGGGAAAAATGTTTTAAAAAAAATTTTTTTTGGGGTTTTTTTTTTTTTAATTTTTTTTTTTTTTTTTCCCCTTTTTTTTCCCAATTTTTTTTTTTTTTTTTTTAAAATTTTTTTGGGCCCCCCGGTTTTTTTTTTTAAAAAATTTTTGGGGTTTTTTTAAAAAAATTTTAAAAAATTTTTTTTTTTTTTAAAATTTAAAAAAACCCCCCCCTTTTTTTTTTTTTTTTTTTTTCCCCTTTTTTTTTTAAAAAAAAAAAAAACCCAAAAATTTTTTTTTTTTTTTTTTTTTTTTTAAAAAAAATTTTTTTCCACCCCCCCCAACCCCCCCCAAAAAAAATTTTTTTTTAAAAAATTTTTTTAAAATTAAAATTTAATTTAAGGAAAAAAAAAAAAAAAAAATTGGGGGTTTTAAAAAGGTGTTTATAAAAAATTGTGTGCCACTTTAGTGTAAAAATTAAGAATTGTGTACAAAATGAGGGAAGAATATAGTGAAAATGAGGTTAGTTTGATTTTCAACTTTGATGATGAATATCTCGAAAACGAAACGTTGCCGAAAAAATATTTTTTCACATTCGTAATCAGCACCCCAAAAAGCCCCCCTATACCAAATTTGGTCACTATCGGAGAGGAGGCAATTTTCGAGACAATTACCTTATTTTTTATTTTGACCTCTCACCGACCTGCAAAATACGTTACACCTAAAATATTAGAATTTTTAATTAAAAAAATGTTAACGTGTACCAATTATTTGCACAATTTTGTAAATCAAAACCTTTTATTAAACATAGTTTTTGGGTTTAGTTGGGTTAAAATACCAATAATGTACGGTTATGACTAGTGATGGAAAATTTCGGAAATATATCAGGAAATTTTAGAAATATATTAAAATATTTGAAATATTGAAAATATAGAAAAAAAAACTGCAAAACCAAACATCTAATGAGACGCACGGACGTAGCTATAGCTTTGACAAGGGGGGGTCCCCAAAGAGGAAAGTGATGCTCTACTAGAAAAAAAGTAAGTTACCAAGGCTAGTAAGATACGTCAAGTAGTGATGGTTGATGGGGTGCCTTCAGCAGAGAGGGTTGTTGACATTGGTGTGCCTCAGGGTTCGGTTTTGGGACCGGTCCTGTTTTTGATTTATATTAATGATCTCCCTCTTAATAAGAGTAAGGCAAAATATACCCTTTTTGCTGATGACACTACCCTATCCATATGAGGAAATGACATTGATTTTGTCGGGGAGGCTGCTGAGGGTGCTCAGTCGAGGGCAAAGGAGTGGTTTAACGCTAATAAACTTAAACTAAATGAAGATACGACACAAAAAATTGTATTCTCTTTAAGGGATTTAAGTAGTTGTAATAACCCAACAGATGTTAAATTCCTTGGAGTTTATCTGGATTCCACGCTTAACTGGAATGTTCATACCGAGAGGATGTCTAGAAGGCTGCGGAGCTGCGTCTTTCTGCTGAGCTGCTTGGCTGGATGTGTGGGAGGTGAGACTTTGAGGTCTGCCTATTATGCTCTGTTTCATTCCGTTATGTCCTACAGCATAGTGGCGTCTATCTTCCGACTGCAAAGGAGAGCTGTGAGGGTAATTTCGGGGATCGGGTATAGGGCTGACTGCAGGCCTGCCTTCAAGGAGCTTGCAATTCTAACTCTTCCCTCTGTCTATATTTTAGAAAGTTTAACATATATTAAAAAACGAGAACATCTATTTATATCCCATAATAACACACACACACACATATAAAACCAGACATGGCAGTAATTTAGTACTGCCATACTGTCGTGTAGGTAAGAGCCAAAGGAGGCCAGAATTTGCTGCAGCGAAACTGTTCAATAGGGTCCCATTGGAAATGAGAAAATTGCCAGTAAAAAAATTCAAGGAAAAAATTAAATTAGTGCTATGTAAATGCGCATTTTATAGTGTTCAAGAATTTTTAAAGTGTAATAGTAGCGTATTTGTCTTGTAAGTTTAAATTTAGCTGTGATGATAAATGTTTCTATAAGCGTAATTAGCCATGATTTTAAAATGTATTGTTGTTTAAATTTAATTTTAGAGACTGTAATTAACTAGACTAGGTGTCACCTTATGACCTGTGCAAATACAAATTGTATATTGGCATTAATAAATTATCTTATCTTATCTTATTAATCTTAATCCATTCGTAGATGCTGATGGGATTCTTCGTGGCGGGGCAAGGCTGCAGAAATCGCATCTGTCATTTAACTCCAAACACCCTGTGATTTTGCATTCTCATAGTCACCTTAGCAAATTGGTTATTAATGATGCTCATTTGAAAACCCTACGCGGCGGAAACCAGCTAACATTAACATACATTCGGCAAATGTACTGGATCGTCAATGGGAAAAGAACAGTCAAAACTAACATTGGAAAATGCATAAAGTGTATTTGATTCAAAGCCCAGACAGCCGAGCAATTAATGGGACAAATTCCGACAGCACGAGTTACACCATCACAACCATTTTCCCACTCTGGAGTTAACTACGCTGGACCATTACAAATTGAGACAGAGATGAGAAATCATCGAGACAGTCAAAAAGGCATAAGCGTAAAAGTAGATCGAGAAGTCCTAAACATAGAAGAAGGAGGTCAAGAACACCAAGTGATCGCAGTCCTAATGGGAGTTCGTAGACAAAATACCACGGCAAAGTATCGGCAGAAAAAAACAATACATTTAAAATATTTAGTTGCTCAGTGGTTGGCAAAACCAGTTTGACATAAAATGTCACTAAATTTCTCCAAAATTGCTCCATTAAATTAGAACAAACTTTAGCTACAATTTATTGGCTAATAAATTGGGAAATAACATGACTTGTAAAGCCGTCATAAGATTGTTTTTTGACAAAAGTTCATTGGGCTTTGGTCTCCCTTTCTTAGAAAAAAAAAACTCAAAAGAGACACCTAATTCGTTTGTTTTGTACTTTTTAAAAGCGACACTTCTTTCTGTATTATAACAATTGCGCAACGCGAAGAGACAAAATTGACTAGACTAGCTTGGTTTGGTGGGCGCCGCAAAAGCGAGGGAGGCGGCTGCAGTGCCCATTCCCCCGCTCCCCGCACTGCGGTGGAGTAAGCAACTATCGTTTTCTACAATCGGCGCGGTGCATGTAATTTTTTTCTGTTGGACAAGTAAGATGGATATGAATGGGGGGTCGGACCCCTAAACCCCCCCCTTATATACGTCCGTGAATGAGAGCTTATCATAGGTAATACCATAAATAGCCAAATTTGGCTGAATATTCACGAAAGCGTTGCTCTATTGATTTTAAGAAACGAGTTAAATTTTCGAAGTATTTAAAACCAAGCAAAAAATATCTGACCCAAATCTAGTACGAGTAGTATTTTGTAAGACAATTGCGCGAATTAAACAAAGTTAAAAGCAAAATAATAATTAATCAATAATATAAAATACAGTCGCTACTAAGGTAACCCTTTCATGCGATTGCAAATTTCGATTTTTGACGTTTCAAATGGGATTGTCTATACATGAGTGGAATTGTCATCCAAAGTTAAAACACAAAAATTATTAATATAAATAAGAAACTAAGTATAGTAAGTAAATTAAAAACCTAATTACACGCTACCACGACACACAAGTTGTGCAACTTGATCAAGAGGCAAATCTGCATTGATATTATCCATACCTTGAATATTGTATTTAGCATCAATACCGTCTTCATGAGAGTGCAATTTTATAAACTTCTAAACAACCAATGGCCAGCAAGTAATAATCGGTTAATTCCCGAGATCAACATTTTATTATTCCTAATCGTAATAAATAATAATATATGTACTATTTAAAAAAATATTTTTTAGTGAGAATTTTTTTTACTTTACAAAAGTATAAGAAATATATAAAAATCTTTGTTTTGAAGGTTTAAAATGCATTTTTATTATTTTTGTTTAATATTTGCAAAATTTCCAATTTGAATATTTCAGAGACACAATTCGAAATTTCCAATATTTTTACTTTCATGAAAATATTTTCACTGAAAATATTCCCATTTACAACATTAGCGGCCGAGTAATAAACGCGTTGTTAAAGTTAGTAATGGACTTAACAATGGGTTAGATTTAACAAAGAGGTAAAAATGAACACTCTTGGTAACAGGGCATAACTTAAATGTTAACTATTTGTCAAAAAATAATTTATTTTAGGATTTTGCATTCAAAATCAAATAAACATATTAAAAAAAAATAAAAACTATTACTTTGCATCGAATATGAAAAAAATTGTTTCGACACTCCAAGAAAGTAATTTTATATATTTTCTTCAAAAACAAGCAGCACAATAGATAGCTCAAATGACCAATACTGTAGAACTTATTTAAATTTGGGTTTTTAACAGGTTCTTTAATATAATTCATGCCTACTACTCGGTAGGTAGATTCATCTAGAGTAGACGAAAATGTGCTTTATTTACCAAAGTATAGATAATAACACTTTGTATTTACCTTAAAAATTAATGTTTTAATTTAATAAATATCAGTAAAACTATTTATTTATAAGAATTTTATAACTAACTGCTCTTTATAATTAATAATGCATCTATCATTTTGAAAACAAAAGATCTAAAATAATTTTATGTTTATTTGTAGGTATATTTATATATTGTGTTTCTTAGGCTAAGGCGTGTTTAAAGCTATAACATGCGTACTAAAAAAAACCGTTAGAGACCCGATGTGGTATATGTCCGATTGGTCGCAAGGCCTTTGTCGAAATCCAAGTTAAACGGACTCTAGGGTGTAAAACTTGATCTAAGAATTTTTACATGGCAATGAAAAGATCTTCTTGGTTTTAGAAACAGCGCGTATACATATAATCATTTTTACACGCACTCTAGATGAGATAGGGTTTGGAGTAGCTCAAGGGCGTTTTGTACGATTTTACATTTTAATTGCCCTTTTTTATTATCAAACTTTTCAGGGAACGCCAAACTCTGATTCGCGGAAAAATTTTCGTCACTAGAAAAGCTCAAATTATCTATCGCAACCTTTGAGCATATATTACTAGAGGCAGCCTTGCAACTTGGTCGTACGAACACTTTAAAGTACGACAAGTTTATCTGTAGCTACAAAAAGAATGCGAGCAAAACATTTTTTGGTCTAACAATGTTGTCAAATACATAAAATGTTAATTTAATAATCTACCAAGTAAACCCTAAAATTAAATTTACTCATTTACAATAAATAGTAATAGTTACATATTTGTTGCATATAAGAAACTATATATTTTATTATAATTTCAGTAATATTAAAACGTTCTTTTTAACCTATTTATTTTGAAATTTAAATGTAAAACAAAACATTTTTTTATTAAAGTACTTCTAACCGAAAAATAAGGCAACAACTGCTGTTGTCGAAATACGCAGGTGGCTAGCGCTCTTTTGATAGGTTGAGATGCGTCCGGTGACGCTAACAAGAATAAATAACCGCTTGCTCATTGCTGCGCGATGTTTGATGTAAAAGTCAGTTGCGTAGTGATACCAGGGGCAAGAGTTATTGTGTTTTATAAATAAGTGTTCGTTGTGTCGTGTTTTAGGGTGTTATTTTAAAACTTTGAACTTTATAAGTGACAATACTGATATTGACAATGAATGAATATACATGAGGTAAAACCCTTCATAGTCAAACCCGTGAAGTGATTGCCAATGTTTATAGGGTATGTCAAGAGGAATCACAAAACAATGCATTAAAATTGCCACTAAAGCAAATGCTAGAAAGAATTGCAATGTATACGGGAGTAAGCGTGAGTGCTGTGAAAAAAATTCACAAAGAAGATCTTGAACGAAAAAAAACAACCCGGATCAGTTGCTGTCATCTCCTGGCAAAAAAAGGGCCCGTCTTTCTGCGGTCGAAAAAATCGAAGATTTCGAATTTGGCATTGTTAGGAGAACCATAGAAAAGTTTTATTTGGAACTAAAAGTGGTTCCATCCTTTAAAAAATTGTTGCAAAAGCTAAGAAGCGACATCAACTTTCCATTTTCCCGTGAAACTTTGAGGTGCATGTTAAAAACAAATGGATTTTATTGGCGAAAATGTCAAAATAAGCGTAAAATATTAGCGGAAAGGCCTAATATATTGCACTGGCGATACAAATATATTCATGCCATGAAAAAATATAGGGAAGAAGGTCGACATATAATTTACATTGACGAAACCTGGGTGGACAACGACTTAACGGTAAAAAATTGCTGGCAAAGTGCAGATGTTTTTGTTGTAATAAAAAACATTAGTTCTACTGGTAAGTAGGTATACATATTCTATAAGTCCGTTATTTATTCAAAGTTTGTTCTATTCCCACCGAGATAAAAGATTTTAGAAGGAATTTCCATTCGACTAGTTTGCAAATTGTGACAAAAATATTGTTTTAGGCAGATTTATCATAGTCCATGCTGGATCAAAGAACGGTTTCGTGAAAAATGCTCAGTTAGTTTTTAAAGCTGGCCAATGCTCCGGTGACTACCATGGACAGATGAATAGGGAAAATTTCACCAAGTGGCTCACTAAAAAATTACTTCCCAATATTCCCGAAAACAGCGTAGTCGTCCTAGATAATGCACCCTATCATTCTGTCCAGGAAGATAGAGTTCCCACTAAATCTTCTTTAAAAAAGGATATGGTTGCTTGGCTTTCTAAGAAAAGTAGTTTATAATTTCGGTTACCGTCCTTATTACTAGCCTTATACAAGTATATATCTTCGGCTGAATGCAACAACTGGGTAACTCAAAATTTGGTGATTTTGAGTTATCTAGATTTTTTCAAAAGATAATTATTTTTTATATAAAGTTAGAGCCCGTAGATCAAAAATTAAGTTATTTTTTTTAAAATGTGTTTTTCTTAGACAAGTTGCAATGTATCACTAAAAATATTTTGTTGATTTTCTCAAAATGACCAAAACAAAGTTACCCAGTTGTTGCATTCAGCCGACGATATAGTAGGTACTACTAATATTTGTAGGGATAAATCATGATTCGGCATCTAGGAAGTTTGAATTGTTTGAACTTATCCAGGGTCAGAAACCTCCCAGTAATGAAAAAAAATATGTGGTGGACAACATTATCAGGCAATACGGTCACACTCCTTTAAGAACACCCCCTTATATGTGTGAATTAAACCCTATTGAGATGGCTTGGGCTCAAATTAAGCAATTCATTAGATATCGCAATACATCAGGGGACTTTAGCATCTCTAAATTAAAGGAGCTTTTGGATGAAGCAATTGCCTCAGTGACAGCAGTCGATTGGGAAAAGTTTTGCCGACATGTCATCGACATAGAAAATAGGTTTTGGGAAAGTGATTATATGATGGAGGACATTGAACCCATTATAATACAGGTTGGGACTGATACCGATGACAGTGATACGGATAGTAATAGTGAAAGTGAAGAGGTTGAAGATGATGAATAAAGTAAGTAATGATTTTTTGGTATTTTTTTTATTTTGTTGCAAAACTATAATTCATGTCTCTTTGATATTAATAGGACCTAAGCTGAAAAATCATTATTAATCAATTAATCATGAAGCTATTTTCTCCATGCTAAAATGAAAAATGGCATATTGTAAAAAGTAATTTTGGCAACTTTCATATAAATAGTTACCTACTTAAAACATAAAATTGAACTATTAAAGAATTTAGGTACTATTTTTATCACATTATTTAACATAATAGCACGCCCATGATTAGACCATATTTTAAAAGATAGTGCTTCCCCTTACCGATGCGTCGCAGACACAGACTCGTCTGTATATCTGTACGTAAGAGAAAAAAAAAATAAGATTGCAACATTTTCTCCCCGCTCTATGTGCTAAGTGGTGGGCGGGTGGAGCATGTACTATTCTCCGCCGACTAATCAGCAACCAAGAAAGAAAGGTTGTACTGCTATTCGTCTTTTTCTCTTGATCGGACATATGGCTTGGCAAAATTATAATATTTAGTAATGCAAGCTGAAAACAATAGTTAGCGCCTTAATCATTAAATTAAAACATTTTGCATGCTCTTGCGATGCAGAAGAGATTGCACGTACGTACTTGAAGCTTACGCAAGAACATGCGGAATATTTTAATTTAATGATTAAGGCGCTATATTTCTAACTGTCCTATTGGTTTTTGCTTGCTTTACTAAATATTATAATTTTACCAAGCCACATGTCCAATCACGTCTCACAGTGTGCGTAAAAAAAGACGAATAAAAGTACAACTTTTCTCTCTCAGTTGCTGATTAGTCGGCGGAGAATAGTACAAGCCCTGCCCGCCAACCATTCAAAACGTAGAGCGAGGAGAAAATGTTGCACTCTTATTCTTTTTTTGTCTTACGTGGAGTGTTCGCACGACCAAGTTGCAAGGCTGCCTCTAGTTGAAAAGTTTAACAATAAAAAAGGTCAATAAATATGTGAAATCGTACAAGACGCTCTTGAGCTACTCCAAACCCTATCTCATCTAGCGTGCGTGTAAACCAAGTTTCTAAAACCAAGAACATCTTAGATCAAGTTTTTTATCCTAGAGTGCGTTTAACTTGGATTTCGACATAGTCCTTGCGACCAATCGGACCTATACCACATCGGGTCTCTAACGGTTTTTTTTAGTACTGCATATTGTAGCTTTGGACACGCTTTAACCTAAGAATCACAATATATAAATATACCTACAAATAAACATAACATAATTTTATATCTTTTGTTTTAAAAAGGGTAGATAGATTATAAATTGTAAGGAGCAGTTAGTTATAAAATTCTTGTAAAAAAATAGTTTTACTAATATGTATTAAATTAAAACATTTATTTTCTAGGAAAATAAAGATGAATCTACTTACCGAAATGTATCAATAAAATGTAGTAGAAATGAATTGTATTAGAAAACCTGTTAAAAACCCTTTAAAGAAGTTCTGCACTATTGGTCATTTGGGCTATCTATTGTGCTGATTGATTTTGATGAAAATATATAAAATTACTTCGGTGGAGTGTCGAACCAATTTTTTTCATATTCGATGCAAGGTAATTATTTTTAAATCTCTTTTATGCTTAATGGATATTAAACGCAAAATTCCAAACTAAACTATTTCTTATTATCTTGTTACCATGAAATATTTAAAAATGTGCTGCGTTGTCAAGTTCTTTCATTTTTCACTCTTTGTTAAATTTAACAATTGTTAAGTCCATTGTTAACTTTAACAAAGCGATCATCACTTGGCCGAAGGTATGACATATGTACTCCATTTGTTATCATGACACAATAAATACAAGGTCTGCTATTTTAAATTCATTTTTGTAATCGCTTAGTGTTTAAATTTTGTTTTGTAACTAACTTAAATGCAACCATAACATTTCTAACAATATTTTTTTTTATTTTTCTTTTTGATTGATATTAATCTTAAATCATTGTATTAAACGGCAAGTTTTGATTTATGCCTTTATTCTGTGTTAGAGTACATATTTTAACTTAATGGTATTCTATAATAATAAATAATACCGCTTGTAAGTTTAAATAACTTTTTTTGCTAACCTACAAGTGGTTTCCCAACAAACTGAATTTGAATTAATTAGAGGCAACTGTCTCACTGACGTCATACACAAATCGTACTAATTTTAAAACGCTTGTATATCATGCTTCATATGTATTGTGATATAATTTGTCATAACTAAAACCTCTCCCCACACAATATTTGTACCAAATTCCGGTAAAGTAGACAGTATTTTTCCTTAACTATTACTGACCATTTTTTTTGTAATATTTTATATCTTAAACACTAGGTACTTATACTTATGCTTTAAACCATCTGAGAAAGTTACAATTCTCTTGCAATCAATTTAAATCAAAATTTTTTTAACGTTTTTTAAAAACTTACCTAAATTAATACAAATTCGACATTAAAACAGTTTTTGTATAAAATTTTGACTGCGCATTCTCTTTTTAGCGTAAAAGATACGCAGTCACAAAAATTGACACATTTTTTGTAATGTAAGGACCTCAAACATTTATGAGGGCAAACCTACGCAGAACATAATATATAATTAAATAAAGGTTTTTAAAAAATATGCCAAATTATTATTAGGAATTAAAGAAAAATAATAAAACTATGTAACAGCTAGCGATCTATAGCGTAATGAGTTTCATTAATGCGAATAATTAATTTGCTTAAAACAATCAGAATATTTTAGGAGTCTCATATTCTAATTATTTATTGTAAGTGTCGCCTAAAATAAGAAATGCCATTTAAGCATCCATAACTTTTTTAAATTATTATTTATTAGCTACTCGATAGCAAGTTACTTGGTCCTAAAGACAGACAACGGTAGGTTTGTGTTTCCTTAAAAAATAGCTGTCAATTTTTTACTAAATATAACATTTTATTAAAAATTTAAAAAAATAATAAAAGAATACAAAATTTAAAATTATTAACAATTTTCATGCCTATGAAGATATTATACGTATATGGTTTTCTTGCGCTAAACTCTATTGGATGCCCAGTAGTAGGACAAATAAATAATTTTACTTAAATATAGTTTTATTTTTTTAGTCACTTTACAATACAAATATTATTTAATAAACTAACTGACATTGTGTTTAATTTTTATTAACAAAAAGGTTAATAAACCACTGATAATATCAAGTGCCTGTAATCTACTTGTTAGCATTGAGAAAATAGTTATTATCAGAAAACTGATTTTAAAGTAATAAACTAAGCACGGAGTGTCTTTCTTAAAGGGTTTATTTACTTTATAAGTATCATATTTTACAAAAAAATAAGAAAACTGATTGTAAAAATAGTTTCTTACTCTTTACAGATCAGCAGGAAGAGTATGTTATAACCCTAATAGAACAACATATTTTGAAAATACACTTGGCCTCTAATTTGTACCATATTGTGGTAGTATAATAATTAAAAATACCCTTTTTGGACAAGGCACTTCTATAATTTTCCATTTTGTTTGACACCAATCGTAAATATCTCCTTTTTATTTGTACATTCCTACGGATATCCCCATTTGTCTCGTATATAAAATTAGGATAACAGAAAATATTTTTTTCTAAATATAATTATTCTCTAATGTATTTACATTCAATAATATTAAATTGGATATTGCTAGATCAACTATTGCTAGACAAAATTAACAAAATCTGTTTTCACTTTTGTTTTACCTATGTTATACCACGCTCTGCGCGCTGATTGGTGAACGGGGTACGTATCCCGTCCGAAGAATCGGCACGTTGGCGAGAGAAAAAAAAGGTAGGTGACTGATTTTTTTTCCCTCCCGCACGCTTTTTTTGCAGTCAAGAGCGGCAGGGCTGCCTCTGGTAAGCATATGCTCGAGGATAGAAAGAATAACGAGTTACATTAAATCTGGCCAGAAATTTTATGTTTGTAACGTTACTGATTGGAGCAAACAGTTAAAAACTGGAGCAATTTCTTTGGAACAATTATTTTCATAAACCGGAACATATTGAACCTGTTTTTTAAAAAAACCTGTTTCGACAATCCTTATAGGTGGCAACCCTACGTACTTCACATTAACAGATTTACATAGTACAGCAACGAAAATACGACTCTCCATCTTTACATGTACAAACATACCCAAATAAAACAATATAACAGAAATATGTGAGGTGGGTTAAAAAAATGTGATCGGCCTAATTATGCTGTATTCAATTATAAGTAACGGAATTTATGAAGGAAGATTCTACAGTCGTGTTACTTTAAAAAAATGTAAATATCCCTTTGTGAAAAAAATAGTATTGTCTTTTAGAATCACTAACGAAAATAGCCCTTCTTAAAAGAGAAATAAGTATCAGCGATAATAACACAAGTCGACATAATTTTTGTAATATTGATGAGAATGCTTATTTTGCATTTCATTTAAGAAGTTATTAAAACACTTTCCCTATACAATAGGCCTAGCACGTCCCATTTTCAAGGACCTGCTTTTATTTTATATAATGCGATCTTTGAAATCATTTTTACCTGGACAGTACAACAAGACCGCAGAAGGGTTATTTTTACAGTATTGTAGAAAAATTTAAGAGTTTTATTGTTTTCTGCAGTTTAGTTGATTTCTGTCTCGTTTACAGTACAGTCAAGTGTTTCAGTCGATTTTGAAATAAAATGGCAAGTTCGAGTCGTCGATGTTGCAAAAATCCAGCCGATAAGTTTAGAGTTGAGGAAGTCAAAAAAGCCTATTTTTTAATATTTTAAGTGCTAAATTAGGGATCAAGATTAAAGTTGGACTCCTCATGTTTGTTGTGTGAGTTGTCAAGTAAACTTAATGCAGTGGATGAATCGCAAGAAAAATTCTATGCCGTTTGCTGTTCATATGGTGTAGAGAGAACCAAGTTACCATGTAAGTGATTGCTACTTTTGCATCACTAAAAGAAAAAGGATTTTTAAAAAGCATAAAGACAAAATAGAGTATCCAAATGTACCTTCTGCGCTAAGGCCAGTTCCTCATTGCCAGGAACTACCGGTACCGATAGCGCCTTTAAACCTGTACATCGTGTTTCCCAGTGATTGTAATTCTTTATCAAAATCTGATTTACAACTTACTGAGAACACCAGTTGGAGACCCAAGTGAGGTTCACTGATAGTTGGTAAAAAAACAACTATCAGTGAACCTCACTTATTAACTCAGAATGAATTAAATGACTTGGTACGTCACCTAGGATTGTCAAAACAAAAATCGGAACTTCTTGGTTCCAGACTTTAACAGTGAAACTTGTTGGATAAAAAAGCAAGTGTTTTACTTTACGGAAAACGAAATGTAACTTTATCAATTTTTTTAATGGAAGGGTCGCTATATGTTTGTTGTGATATTTATGGTTTTTATGAATGAGCTTAATATGGAACATGATTCTAGTGAGTGGCGATTATTTATAGATTCGTCAAAATACAGCCTAAAAGCAGTACTGCTTCATAATGGAAACAAAAAACCATCTATTCCTTTTAACCCATTTAGTGACAATGAAAGAAACTTATGACAACTTAGCAACCATATTAAATCGCGTTAAATATAATCAGTATCAGTGGGATATCTGTGGAGATTTAAAAGTCATAGGTATCTTGCTAGGACTACAAGGGGATTTTACAAAGAATTGCTGTTGTTTGTGTCTGTGGGACAGTAGGGCAACAAAAGAACCCTACAGTAAAAAGGATTGGCTTCATAGAACTTCTTTTCAACCTGGTACTTCAAACATTAAATATGTCCCCCTTGTTACATACTTTTATCGATGTTACTTTACAAAAATATAAATCTGTTGACATGGGTAATCGTATTTTTGTAAGAAACTACGCCTGTTGAGCGAAAAATGGTTTTTAAAATATAATTTACCAAATAGTAATAGAATTTACAAAAAAGTTATATAGTTGTTACAGTTTAAACTGACGAATTTGTGCAATGCAATATAAATAACAAAATTTCACACGAAATTGGAAAAATAACAATTGTAAATATCCCCTTTTAAAAAAACACTCCTGAAATATATTAGTCCCATTTAAGAAAAAGTTTCAAAAGGTTTAAATTTTAAGCTAGGTCGATACCCAATAATTTTAAATTAGCCAGTAATATTAAGCAAGTATAAAATTTTAAACCCTAGCTAATTATGGCTTTACCATACAGTATAAACCCGTATCAATGGTTTTAAATCTGGCCTTCTTTTTGTGAATATATATGTGTATCTTCGAATTTACTTTAAGTAGTAATGACAGTTTTATTAACATTTTTGATGTATATAATATTTTTAAAAAAACTTAACTATGAAAGTTAAAACACCTTACTCTACCTACCAATCCATAATTTTAAAAGATAGACTTAATTATGATTACATATAGGTCCTTAATGTCCTTAATGTCCTCATAGGACTGGTTAAGACAGACTATGGTAATGTGATTTTTCTTTGTATCACTACCATTCCCAATATTTTTTAGAAAGTACATAGTTTAAGAAAAAGAGGTATGACAAAATCCCATTAAAAATGTTAAGGTAAAGAAATATATCTTACCAATTAAGGATGTACCCAAAAAGACGAAAGCTGTAAAAAATATAGCACGCAGCATGGTTTTTGATTTGATGGTTATCTAAATTGCTTTTTGAAAAACAATTACAAGGTAGATCCTCGACCCATCAATTTATAAGTAAATATAAGCCGCTTATCTTTAGACACCTGAAACCTATTCACCTTTTTTAAAAATTAATTTTTATGTAATCGAGATATAAAATTAAATATATTAAATTGTTAATATTTGATTTTCTCAAAAAGGTAAAATTTTAAATGATTTAACCCAATTAAATAATGGTAATTAAAGTTCACGTGAATATATGTATATTCACTTATAAGTGTGATACATGACCCATTGTAATAGCAGGTTTTTAATGAATTATTAAGCCCTATTTAAAAAATATATATTGCACTGAACAATTTTAAATGAAAAAGTAGAACACCCTGCTTTTTCCTAAAGTAAACATATTTTTGAAATAATCCTCTAAGCGAATCTAGTTTATTGGATTTTTTTTTGTTTGGCGCACACTTTTGCATAAACAAATTAAATTTATTTGCACGTAATTTTGAAATTATTCATTATTAAGGATAAAAAAAAACGAACTGTAGTTGGCGAGGATCCCGGAATAAGTACACGAAAAATTGGAAATATTCTGTATATCCCACATATTATTGTTTCGAAAATTATCCATGATTTTTTATTATATTCCTACCACATCCAACGGTTTCAATCTCTACTCCCATTACGGATAAACTTTTGCCAATGATTTCTTCAAAAAGTATTTAGAAATCCTTTTTTGTATCGCTTCAAAAAAGGACCATTTTACGGACTCATTTTTGTCCATAAAATAAATATTTTTTGAATTCATTTTAAATAAGTTCTCGTGGAAATATAACAATTAAACATCTAAAGTTTTTAACTTTTGACATTTTTCAAAAATTGACTGGGGTTGTCAAACGTCAAGTCATACATGATAAAAAGGTTATATATTTTTTGAAGCATAATCAAAACAAAAATTGTTTGTAACACGTACTTAAATTAGTTTTTAAGACTCATTTGCTATTCCGGACTCGGCTTGGTCCCGTCCGGAAACAGCATCGATTTGTCTCAAAAAACTTGATGTTAGGTACTTGTTACAAAAATAACTAATTTGATACAGAAATTTTATTTACCAGAAAGCTAATTTTTTGAGTAACTTTATCCAAAACTTATACAACGGTTAATATTTTAGGATAACCCCATATGATACAATCTAAACTATTGAAATGCGGGGACCTAAGTGGACATGCCTGTGGTTTTCCGCGACCTATTCAGGGTTTAAGGGTATAATTATTCGAATTACCGATACAATGCAACTAGGCATTGAAACCTATATTCCCCATACCAAAAAAACCCAATAACTTTAAATCACAAAGCGTGGTCTTCAAAATCCTGTGACAAAGCCAGACTTTTAAAAATTTAAGCCCACAAAAAGTTTCTCCACAACCCTAGTTTCGAAAATCGACAGGCTAGCAACGAAGCACATAATCAATATAATCAGACTATCTTAGACGCAAACAGAAAATCAATATAATCAGAAGCAAAAGAACGTGTTAACATTTGGCTCTCTTGCTCAAAGGCGCGAAAGGCTTTACGCCTTCTGGTCCTTTGCCAAAAATATTAGTAAAAAAACTTCTGCATAATTTGTCCGATATAATTTTTAAACTCAAACAGAACAAGCGTATTCTTTCTTCTCTTAATACTTAAAAATCGTCTGGCCTGGATGACATACCAGCAATCGTCTTAAAAAAATGTGCTCCCGAGCTTGCACCCATCTTAACTCGCCTCTTTCAATTCTCTTACGACACGGGCATTTTCCCGGAGAGTTGGAAAGCTGCACGTGTGCAACCTGTCCCCAAAAAAGGATCCAAAAGTCTCCCTTCTAACTACAGACCTATATCTCTTCTTTCAGTTGTTTACAAAGTAATGGAAAAATTCATTAATTCCCAAATCTTAAAGTATCTGGAAAAACATAAGATCTTACATAATAGGCAATATGGATTCCGTAACAGTAGATCCACAGCTGATCTTCTTTCCTTTGTTTCACACAACTGGAACAAGTCCCTTGAGTTTCTTGGTGAATCCCAGATCGTTGCTCTTGACATATCCAAAGCTTTCGATCAGGACTGGCATGATGGGCTTCTTAACAAACTTCCTTCTTACGGTCTTCCACCTAAGCTTTGCTCTTGGCTTCACAGTTTCCTTTCTAATCGGCGTATATCAGTTAGTGTAGATGGTCATTCTTCCAGCTTCTACCAAATTAATGCTGGGGTGCCCCAGGGCTCAGTGCTGGCACCCACGCTGTTTCTTCTACATATTAACGATCTTCTCTCTTCCACAATCAATCCCATTCATAGTTTGGTGACGATAGTACCCTCCACTCTAGTATTCAATTTCTTAAGCCACCGTGTAATTCTGATTTTGAAAACAAGCGCAGATCAATGCAGATATCTCTTTCACAAGACCTCAAACTTATCTTGGATTGGGGCGCCAAAAATCTTGTTCAGTTTGATGCCTCGAAAACACAGTCATGTTTGCTGTCGCGAAAAAAGTCTGCAAATGCTCATCCCTTACATATGAGCGGCCAAGTTCTGCAGAACAAAGAGTCGTTTAATCTAGTCGGCGTTACTTTTGAGAATAACCTCAACTGGCACAAACACATTTCATCCATAGCTTCGGCAGCTGCAAAAAAGATTGGATTCCTCTTCCGAGCCAGAAAATATTTATCTTCTTCCAATCTGTACACTCTGTATGTATCCCAAATCAGACCCTCTTTAGAATATTGTTCTCATGTCTGGGGTATGGCGTCCCCTATAAAACTTAGCATTCTGGACTCCATTCAAAAAAGAGCCGTTCGTCTTATTAATGATCCAACGCTCACAGAAAGGCTTCCTCTTCTTGCCCATCGTCGAGCTGTAGGGGATCTGTCGCTCTTCTATAGGTATTTTCACGGCTTCTGCTCAGAGGAATTGGCCAGTATAATTCCTTCTCTGGCAACTCCCAACAGAGCAACACGTAGTGCAACTTTTATGCATCCTTTTACAGTTCAGTTAGAGAGGCCCCGAACTTCCCGCTTTCTTCGTTCCTTTATCAGTATCAAGACTATGGAACCTGCTGCCGCAGAAGTGTTTTCTTCTCCTCCCAATCTCCAAAAATTTAAGTCCCGTGTGAACAAACTCCCTCTCACGACACTGAAGACACCCACGGTACGTTAGTACTTAGGCATCAGCCTTCGTGGACCGTCCCAAGATAAAAAAATATATTTCTTCTCTTTATAGTAAAAAATTGTCTGGAATGGATGGCATACCAGCAATCGTCTTAAAAAAATGTGCTCATGAGCTTGCACCGATCCTAACTCGCCTCTTTCGAACTCTTACGTCACGAGCATTTTTTCGGAGAGCTGGAAAGCTGCACTATCCAAAACTAACCACAACCTGCCCCCAAGGATGCAAAGCTCTCCCTTCTAACTGTAGACTTTTCTTCTTTCTGTTGTTTACAAAGTAATGGAAAAATTAATAAATTCCCAAATTTTAAAGTATTTGGAAAAACACAAAATTTAACAGGACAGACAGTATGGATCCCGTCACAGAAGAGCTACAGCTTTTTTTTCTGGGCGGGGCAAGCATACATTTGGTACCAGATCATTTCATCTTCCCGAACAACTTCTTTCAAGGCGGTTCCAATTTGGTTTTGAAATAAGTCCAAATAGGTTTCCGCTGTCAGTTTATAGTCCATAAAAAGGGTCCAATGATATGGTGTCCGATAATTTCCACGAATACATTTGTTTTTTGGGGATATTGTGTCCCAGATGAACAAAGCAATGTTCTATTTCTTGGCTCAAATATCGGCAATTCTGAACATTTGGTCCATTGTTAAGGGTAAATGTACATTTATCGGTAAAACAAATATTTTAAAAAAAATTCCTATCGTTATTTGCTCTTTCCATCATTTCAAAACAAAAAGCCATTCTTCGCTTTCCATCTCCTTTTTGCAGCTCTTAATGTTTTTCGAAATTTTACGAATAATGTTTGTGTTTTTTTAAAGTGCATAATACCGTTGTATGATGTTTATTTACCTCTTGTCCAAGAACCCTCGTACTAACCATTTTATTTTCCTCCACACTCAGTAGAATATTAAGATCTCTATTTCCTCTTTCTTCGGCTCTATTTTCGCTATCCTGAGTTGAACATTTACAATTATTTATTACGGTACCTTTGGACTCGAACTTACTGACAGTACGTTTAATAGTTGAAATGGTTGAAATGGGCTTGCTGGGGAAATAAACTAAAAATATTTCAGATACTTAAACTATTTTCCGCATAATGCCACTTAATTATGGATACTTTTTTGTCGATTAAAAAATTCATATTTTTTTTCAAATACCGATTTATTGACACTTTTCCTCATGTCAGAGACAATATTCATTTTACTGGCGCCTGCTTGGTTTTACCTGAACCGAAAATTTGGTAATTATGCAATTACATTTAATTAAATAATTCACGATTCGCTTATTATTTTTTTTTAACCTTGGCACGAGGGCTTGTCAGATTGGTCTCTTCAAAAAGTTATCTAACATTTTTTCTGTAAAATGTACAGGGACTTCCTATGCTCCGCTCGGCGACGCAACACCCGGTATAGTACCACAAAAATTCTCCTATTTATTATAAATAAGAACTTCTTGGATGTTAGTAAAGATGGATATTTTTTACCCTTATAATACCAAGCATATTTCTAAATCAATTAAATTTTAATCCATATGTTTTTGGCTTTTTCGACTTGTTTGAAGCTCCACTATTGCCCGCCCAATAAAATCGTGACCATCATACTTTTTACACCCTGTATATGTGTGCATGCCGGCATTCATAGCCTGCAAGCATATACCTACTACAGTGTGATCCATTAAGTTTGCATTAAATGGGAAATTTTTTCATTAGTAATTTGTCAGAAAATTGTATTCGTCCTTAAAGTTGGTGCAAGGTACCAAACTAAATTTGCAGTACATTATTTAGTTTTATTAAGAATTATAGGATATACTGGGTATGGCAAAACAACTAAATACTGCTTAAGAATAAGGTAACCTTATTTCAGGAAATGTCACCAAAATGTTACATAGAAAAGTTATTCAAAATTTTTGGTTAGGCTTAAATATCAAGTCATGCCCTCCTATTCCAATTTTTACTACTTTTTTTTTAGAAAATTTTGGATTGCCACTATATAATACATATTTTATTTATTCTAATATATTTTTTTTTTAAATAGCTTCAACCAAATCACTCTCACAAGTTTTCCAGCTTAACGCGTATTTTACAATTTACCAGGATTCATATTTTTTTAGCCTTTCGCTAACTTCAGGTTTTTGCAACGATATCTAACAAACCTCTTCTATTTTACAAATAATCTTTTAGACAAGGCAAATATTTTATTATTACGAATGCCAGTTTAAAAGTGTCAATTTATGTATACAATTTTTTTTAAACTCTTATGAAAGTATAGAACTGACAGGTGTACCTCTTTAAACTTTCATAGGAATAAGAAAAAAAACTTACACTTTAAAAAAGACTCTTTTATAAAGACATCATTATTGTTAATATACAGGGTGTTCGAAAAATGCACATCCAAGTTTAAGAAGGTCATTCACTATTGAGAAATAATTAAAAAATTATAAAGTATGACTCCGAAAATCCATAGTATCTAGGAAAGAAGATGTTAAACTTAAAAAAAAAAAGATTATTTAGTGATTATCCCAAATACTATGTGAACTATTTTTTAAAAATTGGTCAGTGATATTTAAAGTAAATTAAAACTATTAAGTCCAGTGTTGTCTCCGGCGACACCTTACCAAAGATAATTGTGAAAAAATGAACAGCACTGACTTTGTTGTAGGTTTTTTAGGGGAAAAGGTTAAAATCTGCAATTCTCAATGGTATGTCTTGCTTTTCAAGTTGCCAATAGTACTGATGTAACTAGTAAGAGTACACGAAATAGCTAATGTTGGAATATTTCTATTCAAGGCAGCGCAACGAGCAGCAAAGAAATTCGATCTCAGATTTGCAATAGATCCAAACGGCGACAAAACACTTATAAGAAAACTGTAAGTGCTGAAACATACATTGCGTTTTAGCGGGAACGTTTTAACGGGTCCTGTTTAGCGGGATGAAAGCTCGTCGACCACACATCTCCCGTTAAAACGCTGTAACAGGAGTCACTGTGGTCAGTCTAGCTCTATCAGCAGAGAAAATAGGTGGTAGATCGTCATGTCAAAATTGTCAAATTTGGGAATTGTTTGTGTTTTTGATGCTGCTGGTTTACTCAACAAACTGGTGAATAGAATATATTGGGTCCATCCTTTCCACTGTAAGCCCGAAAAGAGTAAAAGATCTTCTACGATATTCGAAAATAAAAAAAAGTAAATTTTTTGAATACTAGAGGATGATCATTAACTCCTTTGATGAACTTTTAAATAATGTACGTCCACATATAACTAAGCAGAAAACTTACTGGAGAAATCCAATTTTACCAGAAAAAAATTGACAATTACGCTAATGTAATAAAAAACATTTATTTTGTCAAAAATACATTTTAGATACTATAAATGAAACATAACATGACGTAGGTAGCTTTGTTGTTACATGCTTTTATAAATATTGGTAGAATACGTCGCAAAAGAATCTGAAGTTGCTGATTTCCGAGGTGACCTGATGGTACCAGGTGATTTTCCCTACGGCATGTCAACTTTTTCTCCTTAAATTGCGATCACTGTACTCTCATATTGAGGGATGATCTTGCACACATTGAATAAATTTATCCGTGTCAAACATCATAAATCAAAAAACCGGATCAAAACAAACGCACTATATGAACGCTCTCATTAAACTCACCGTGTTGTTGTCAACTTGTCGTTGCTTTCCGGTCGTCCAGTCGTCCAGTCGTCCCGTTTGACCGCAGCATGTTGCCGCCGCATCCTGTAGCTGCGTCTTAACCGCATATATGTGGACTATCCGATTAAAAACTATAGGTTGTTGTCATCCCTCCAAACAGGACCCGTTAAAACGCTCCCTCTAAAACGCAATGTATGTTTTAGCACTAAGAACTGCAGTTAAAAAAGCACAACAGCACATGTTTTTAGAAAATCACAATAATAAGCCGCAGCATAAAGTATTTTACCAAAACATAGAAAGACAAACGGCCGAGTGATGAACGCGTTGTTAAAATTAGCAATGGACTTAACAATGGGTTAGATTTAACAAAGGGGTAAAAATAAACACTCTTGGCAACAGGGCATAACTTAAATGTTAACTATTTGTCAAAAAATAATTTAGTTCAGAATTTTGCCTTCAAAATCAAATAAACATATTTAAAAAAAAAATAATAAAAAACTATTACCTTGCATTGAATATGAAAAAAATTGTTTCGACACTCCAAGAAAGTAATTTTATATATTTTCTTCAAAAACAAGCAGCACAATAGATAGCTCAAATGACCAATACTGTGGAACTTATTTAAATTTGGGTTTTTAGCAGGTTTTTTAATATAATTCATGCCTACTACACGGTATGTAGATTCATTTAGAGTAGACGAAAATTTGCTTTATTTACCTTGAAAATTAATGTTTTTATTTAATACATATCAGCAAAATTATTTATTTACAAGAATTTTATTACTAACTGCTCTTTATAATTTATAATATATCTATCCTTTTTAAAACAAAAGATTTAAAATAATTTTATGTTTATTCCTAGGTATATTTATATATTGTGTTTCTTAGGTTTAGGCGTGTCCAAAGCTATAACATGCGGTACTAAAAAAAAAACCGTTAGAGACCCGATGTGATATATGTCCGATTGGTCGCAAGGCCTTTGTCGAAATCCAAGTTAAACGGACTCTAGGATGTAATACTTGATCTAAGAATTTTTGCATTGCAATGAAAAGATGTTCTTGGTTTTAGAAACCGCGCATATACAAAAATCATTTTTACACGCAATAGATGAGATAGGGTTTGGAGTAGCTTAGGCGCGTTTTGTACGATATCACATGTATAGTTTATTTCAGCTAAGATTTGAATTTAAAGCCGTTATAATTAATCATGGCGGACTATGATGTGTCATTATTTAGTTACTAGATATTTTCTTTGTTCAGGGTCGGATTAAGGTTTACTTGATTAAAATATCTTGTCACGTCCACATTTTTTTATTACATAGTCGACATTATGTTGTTCTTTGCTTAAAGAACAAATGGTGCTACACCAATAATTATTATGAATAAAATTGTTTTGACTCTGCGGCTAAAGTATAGCTTTTCAGCCTTCTTATAGTCTTAAGTTATTTTTAGGCCAATATTGGAGTAGCCTAAACCCCAGAAACAGATTTAAGGCAGCAACCCAAGCAGCTAGGGTTACCACCTGTAAAGTAAGGACATTAAATAAAAGTGTGCCTGGGTAGGTGGGGGAGGAAGAGACAGGTTAGATGTAAAATTAAATACAAATTTGTGACTAAGTATAATATGGTTTATTTTTTATTAAAGGCAAAGACAAAAAGTTAATTAATGTTAGACACCCAATCGGGCTTACACACGTCCAAAGGTTTGAGTACAATTTGCAAATATAATAAATAATAACCAGGAAAACATAGGTTCTTTTGGCTGGACCGAGTTCTTCATTTTGCATATAGTTATTAAGAAATTGTCTTCTTAATGAAGATACATGTGATTTTTCCATCAATGCTCGGCGATTATTATCCGGTCTATAAGAAAAGCCCATACTTTTCAATAGTCTATAAAGACTTGTTTAACTGCCATCATATAGCTGCTTGTCACGAAGACGATTGTGTAGCGTTGGTAATGTCACATGTAATTCTACAAAACAAAACATAATTATATCGTTAAGTTAATGCAATAAAAATATTATAACTCAACACTAAAGTGTACGGAAACATAAAGAAAACAAATATTACATTTTTGTAGATTTCTAAAATTGTGGTATTAGCTGGAAGAATAGACCAAAGAGAACTTGGTCCATTTCCTTTACATGAATGTTTGAATGTTTTTCTTGGGACAACTATCTTTTTCTGTTCAGAGGTGATACAAACATAAAAAGCAATATTTAAACCTAAGGTGGTATTGTGTGAAGCTAAACAACAAAGTTCAGTGTAGAAAACCCTCAAGCACTAAATGATGAAATTGGAGATGAATTTGCTCCAATAAATTTTTAATTGGTTGTGGAAGTATATTTATTTTTACCCCTTTGTAGGATAAAAAACCTAAATGCATAAAAAGTATTTATGGCAAACTTAAATAAATACTACAAACGTAGGTAAATACACATATAACGAAGGTATTCACCAAGCACCTGTAAAAATTTCCTTCAATTAGTTGTTTACTTAGTATTACATTGTTACCCCAGGTAAATATTTTGTTAAAAAGTGTTTATTTACATTAAGAAAAAAATCTAATTAATTATTTAAAATTTTAAAAATATTAACCTCCGATTGTGCACTTGAAAGTAAAATAATTACTTACTTGCAGAATACATATCATATATTTCGTTTCGTATCTGTAAACTATCACCCTCTCTGATTTCTACCATAGGCCTCTTTCGACATAGTGTCAAGCAATCTTCTTTAGGTCCATTTTTATACTTTATTACAGAGGGAACAGAAATCTTCAAAACTTTAGCCATTTCCTAATAAAATGTATTGATTAGTAGGTGTACTTATTTATATATATTTTTTTTTAATAAAAAAACAGATACTGAAAAATTTTAAATTATGAATATTATTTGAAAGCTGTAAAAATATTTCTTATATTTTAGCTTTTCTTTTTAGTCTTATATAAATCTGTAGGTAAGATATCATCCAATTAGTGTTTTTTTTTTATTAAAAAGTGTCACGATGGCAGTTTTAATAAAATTTGGTGCAGTCGCCAAAACATCAAGATTCGCTTTTTAATAATGGACATGGACATGAGTTAAGTTGTGAGAGTTTTATGAATTTGGGAGCAAAAGTTTTAAAGTATTGTAAACTAAGGAACGCGTAGCTGTTTCGCTTCACGATTTATCGTTATTTGGAACAATAGTCCATATGTCCGTCAAATTTGTACATGCCTTAATTTAACCAAGATGAATGTTAGATGTGGGCAAAGCATAAAAGTATGCTTGCTCTCTTTATTAAATATTAAAAATAGCAAAATAAATAGAACAAATCCAGGTTATAGCGCTTTTGTATTACCTTTCTTTTATTTTTATTTTACTTTTAATGAGAAAATGTTGCTAAAACAGGCACTAACCTGTGACAAGTTCATCTTTTATGAAAAAAAAAGAAAATTTTTAAGCAAACGAAACTACCTTGTCCTGCTTTTAAAAAAATATTTTTGTTCACCTCTAATATTCAAAACTGTTGAGATTATTGTTTTAAAATAATAAAAGGTAATCTCAACCAACCAAAACTAACCAAAAACCAAAGATTACTTTAAAAAATATTTAAAAAGTATAAATACATTCGTAATTCTAACCAGATCCTACGACTTACTAATCCAATGCCTTATCCGGTAATTTATTGAGGCGTTGTAAAGCTACTTTCGAAAATGGAATATAAACGGCAAAAGAGAGTCTCGCCCCACCCACTTCTTGCATTTAAATTGGTTGAGCTAAAGTCTATAAAAATTTACACATAAATTTAACATAAAAATGTTATTTTTAAAATAAATAATTTTTAATGGCATTTTGTATTATGAGTATAATTTACCTGAAGAGGGCTTAAATCACAGTGTTCTACAAAATAGTTATAAACATTTTTTACAAATTCTTGGGCCAATTTGTTACCATGTAGAAGATTATATGATGATTCCTAAAAAATACCCATATTAATGTTTGAACTACAAAAGAGTACCTTTAATATAACACTTAAGCAGCAAATGGTTTGCTAATTTTTAAAAAATCATAATTATAAACATAGTGATTAATCTAGCAGTACTCTAACTTCCACTGTACAGCAGCTCATAAATATAAATTTAAGATGTTATTTAAAACTACCAATTTCCCAATAACACTCCCTTTGGAAGTACATGGGATACAGTAATCATGATCATCCATTACTGATTCCTAAAAATATAAAGAATAAAATTAAAAAACTGTTTCTGCATATTAATAAATATTACTTACTTTTTGAGAAATAAATAATTTCTGTTAAATAAAATAAAGTTCAATACCATGTTTTATGTTCAACACTATATATAAATAATCAAGAAACACTAAATAACACGCAAACTATCAAAAAAGCACTAAAACTAGCTAAATATTCCAAAGAATGAAACAAAATTAGCATCAGCTGTTAACACGTCAACATCTGAAACAGAAAATAAAAATCCGAACAATCCGGCCCCGTTTAAGTGAACAGTGCAAGTAAACTAACTGATGGTTTATATCGCTCTTTAACAGTTTACGTGTATTAAAAAAAGAGGCAAATATAATCGTGTTTTAAATTATTTATTTTTAATGCCGGTTGCTTTTCTGGTCTGGTAACTTTTATATTTTGAGAACCTAAAAAAACGGTTGGCATTTGTGACAGAAGTAACGGCTTTAAATTCAAATCTTAGCTGAAATAAACTATACAACTTTTCTCTCTTACTTGCTGATTGGTCGGCAGAGAATAGTACATGCTCCGCCCGCGAACCACTCAGCACGTAGAGCGAGGGAAAAATCTTATTCTTTTTTCTCTTACGTGGAGTGTTCGCATGACCAAGATGCAAGGCTGCCTCTGGTTTAAAAGTTTAAAAATAAAAAAAGGACAATTAATATGTGAAATCATACAAAACGCTTTTGAGCTACTCCAAACCCTATTTTATCTAGCGTGCGTGTAAAAATAATTGTAAGTATATGCGCTGTGCCTAAAACCAAGAACATCTTAGATCAAGTTTTATATCCTAGAGTGCGTTTAACTTGGATTTCGACAAAGGCCTTGCGACCAATCGGACCTATACCACATCGGGTCTCTAACGGTTTTTTTTTAGTACCGCATGTTATAGCTTTGGACACGCCTTAACCTTAACCTAAGAAACACAATAAATATACCTACAAATAAACATAAAATGATTTTAGATCTTTTGTTTTAAAAAGGATAGATGGATTATAAATTATAAAGAGCAGTTAGTTATAAAATTCTTGTAAATACATAGTTTTACTAATATGTATTAAATTAAAACATTAATTGATGTATCAAATGTAGTAGAAATGAATTATATTAGAGAACCTGTTAAAAATCTTTTAAAGAAGTTTTCTGTATTGGTCATTTGAGCTATCTACTGGGCTGATTGTTTTGATGAAAATATATAAAATTACTTTGGTGGAGTGTCGAACCAATTTTTTTCATATTCAATGTAAGGGAATTATTTTTAAATCTCTTTTATGCTTAATGGATTTTAAACGCAAAATTCCAAACTAAACTATTTCTTGTTATCTAGTTACAATAAAATGTTTAAAAATGTGCTGCGTTGTCAAGTTTCTTCAATTTTCACTCTTTGTTAAATTTAACAATTGTTAAGTTCATTGTTAACTTTAACAAAGCGATCATCACTCGGCTGATAGTCTTTCTCGAAACCTCACGTTTGGGTTTTTGAAATCTGCTGAGCGCATGTCTGAGACTGAGGGTTTCCTACTAGCATGCCAGGACGGGGTGATAAACACATTGGTATATCGTAGTTTGTTGTGGTTGTGATACTGCTTGTCGAACCTGTCCACAACAACCCGAAACCCTTATGCACTTATTGTCAGCTTGTCCAGTGCATGCTCTTAGTGGTTAGACCCAGCGACATAACGATGCGCTTCGGGTACTTAATTATAACCTTAGATATAACTCGATGAAACAGCAGTTCTGTCATTTGCTCCCGGCAATATCGAGGCAGTAGTGGAAAATGACAACTGACGCATATATTGAAATTATGGATTCCCAACTAGGCATTAAATTCGCGCCAATAGACCTGATACCCTTGGTAAAAGAAATAATTCTATGTATGTGATTAAGTTTTTTACCCCAGTGGAAACAAACATCGATATAAAGGAACGGAAGAAACCAGCCCAATATCACGATCTTCTTGGCGAACATCGGAGGCTCTATCCGGGGTATAACGTGCGATTGGTTATCCTGATTTTCGGCGTATTGGAGGGCATGAAGGAAAATGTGTTGAGGGAGCTGAGGTGTATTCCTGTATGTCAACATTCACCCGAACAACTGGTGATGAAAATGCGGAAATCTGTGGTCCTTGGGTCCCTTCGTTTACTGAGGCAAAAGAATTTGGCCGAAGATCACTGACGGCGAGTGGTCTTCGATATAAATGGCCTTCCGCATGACGCCCTATGGGATCGGAGCCATGGGATACGTCATGTCGGATCTGTGTAAATAATAATAAAAGAATTATTTGTGGTAAGGAGAAAAATTTATTAAGGTGATTAAACATATATTGCGCAAATCATTTGACTAATTTTCTAAACAGCGTCTTGTTTTATTTTGGCACTAATCTATGTAATAATAATATTTTTTAAAACATTATAGCATGTTTCATAAATTATAATAAATTATAATAAAAGACATTTTATGGTTTAATTACTTAAGGAATTAAGCCACTTTTCTTAATTTGCCGCTAATAAACAAACGGTTTTTGTTGTTTATAGTGTTTCCTGTTATTATGTTTTTAGTAAATTATGTCTTAAGCCTAAATTTACTTATTAAGTAAAAATAAGTATAAGTAATGTTATTGTGTAATTTATTTAGTGAAAAAACATTGTAAACAAGTAAAAGTCTTGAAAACAAATTTATAATTACCTATTTTTTTATTATATAACGTGTAAATACTAGAAAAACAGATTAGGTTTTTATCTTTACATTGTGAAACATATAATTACCCACTTAAAAATATGACATTCTAGAAATTGAATTTAGACCTTTTATAACAACAATGTAATGTTTACTTATATGTATCGTTTTCTTTTCTAGTGATCCAGTCAATGAACTTTTTCCGCTTTGTATTCTTTATAACTACACCGATTGACTTAAAATTATGACAGTAGTTGTAGAATGATACAAATAAGTTACATATATGTATAACGCCGATATGCCCTTCCATTTCTTCTCAAAGGTTTAAAAGTTATTATTTAAAATAACCTTAAAAATCAATGGATCAATTAATTCTAGACAAAAAAATGTTAAATAAAGTGTTTTTAATTACCCAATACTTTATGAGTTACTGCCAAAAACCAAAACTATTCTTAGCCTAAAGAAAGCTTATAAAAAATTATCTTTTTTATTTTTTGTTGTTGGTGAAATACACTATAGCATTCCAAAGGCGATTTTTTGCTTGCCGTAAATTTATTCGAAAATGTTAACGCTTATAACGAAAAACGAAAAAAAAAATCCGGAAAATTAATAGAATATTTTTTAAAACATGTATAAAGACTTTTAAAATAAGTACCAGTACAAGTCTTTAGGATAAAAATTAAGCGACTTATGGCAAAAATAGGATGGGTCGATCGAATTTTGAAAGAAAAATTAAGCAATAAATTTGGCGACATTAGCAGTAGTATTTAAATTTATTATAACCCATTAATAAATAACTTTATTTATGCATTACTCATTTTTTAAAAGCTAAAATGGTTTGGAAACCACACATTTTAAAGAAAGGGGAATCAAATAGGTTGTTTTTTTTTTAATTCGTAAGACTTGCCATTTTTCAAAGAAAAAATAAAAATAATAAATATATAAAAAGTTTTTCTAAGCTAAAATTTAGCTATTTTCTTGCCAAAAAATTTGCTTTTTGTATTGTTGTAGCATAAAAATAAAATGACATATAAAGTCACAAAAATGGATATAAAATTGCATCCCAAAAATGATTTTGGGTGGATTAAATAGCTCAAAATGGAAATGGTGTTATCACCAAAAAACGTAATAGATTCAGAATTTTTGTTGGGAGAATTCTGGAGCATAAAATTTATTTAAATTTTTAAGCATTTTTTCTTTTGTCTTGTCTATTTTGTGTACACTTTTTACACATACATAAGAATATATATTATAATAAAAACCAAATTTTGTATAATATGTATATTTTTTATTTGTATGTCTAGTCCAATTTTAGTAAGTATACATAAACTACATGATTAACAGTAAAATTATTATTATTTAGGTAAATACCACTATTAGACTATTGTTTGGTTATTCTTCTTTTCGACTTAAGAATAATTTAAAAGGGTAAAAATTGAAAATTAATTATAAAACATATTATAAACAAACAAAAATGTTATATTAATACCACCATTAAATCTCTTTAAGCAGTTTAACATATATTTTTGCTATGATTATAAGGAATAGTTTTTAAAGGTTGAATTATTTTAATATCTAAATAATATAATTTTGGAATAAGATCAATACTCCCTAACGGAATAAAAATGTATAATAATCAACCAATAATATTTAAAAAAATAAAAAAATAATCACTTTTTAAAATACATAAAAAAATATATTTAAAATTAATTGTACTGTTTTATTAATGAGTTCTTGTTAAAGTTATTTATTGTTAATTTTTTAAAATGTTATATTTTTTGTTATAAACTGTATAGTTGGTTGGGAATAAAATAAATAAAAAAATATATCATGTCATAAAAATTACGAAAATATATTTCTTCCACATAAACATAAGGGTAAAAATGGATTATGCTGCCGAAGACGCTTATTGACCAATTATTTAAAACTTTTTTTTAATAAAAATCAACCCCCATAGGTTGGGAAATCATCCCTAGACTATTAATTAAATAAAAAAATACTTAAAAAATCTAGAAAAAACTTTTAACATATTCTAAATTATTAAATATTCAATTCGTGTACTTTCCACCACTGTCTTTAAGAAAGCTACCCCTGTAACGAAAGAATGAACTACCCCCAAACGTAATAATATACGAAAATATCAAAGGTATATAATAAATATAAATATTTGACATTTTTTCTATATTACTATGATATTTTCGTATGATATCACGTTCGGAGGAAGTTTACCCCCTCAGTAGACGGGTGGTTTTCTTAAATAGATACTGGTGGAAAGTACACGATTTGAATTTCTCAAAATTTAGAATATCCTATTAGTTTTTTCTAGATTTTTCAAGAAATTTTTAATTTTTTTCATATTTAGTGGATGATTTAACCCCCTTAGCGAGTTTAAGGGTGGACTTTCAACTATATTACGCCCTCATAAATATGAAAATAAATTATTTTAAATAATTATAATTACTTTTATTCGTATTGATATCAACCCCTAATTAGGGGTGATTTGCGACATTTTTTGAAAAACCAAAAAATATGCTTATTTTTATTTTTTATTACCGATAATTTAACATAGGCGGAATATTTTTAGGATTTATTTTTAAGTCTCTGGTAAGGGTGAGAAAATAGGCTAAAAATATGCTATTTTTGCGCTCACTCTTTTATCTGTACAGCATCTAACTAGAATATAAATTAAATGGTATTTTTGGTTTGCCTTACCAACAGGCAGTTATTGTTTGGTATTATCTGTTTTGCAACAACTATGTACAACGTAAGTCTTTGCTAATAAAAAAAAGTGTATTGTAATGTAGCTAGCATAAAAAAAAATGTACACCTTTTATTAAAGACCCCAAACTGCCTTGTATTTATTGCAACTTTATTTTAAAATATATTCTTTGTAATAAAGTAAAAAATAAAATAAATTATTCCTTCCAAAATTTCTTTAATTTTTTTACCTGTTTAACGATCTCTTTTAATAATGTTTTGTGTTAAAAATAGATAAAGTTAAAATGGTTGTCACAATTCAAGCTAACTGGACATTAAGATGCTTTCCTGCTCTATTTGCTGGTTGTCAATAGTGTCAATTAACAATTATATATAATATTACCATTCCTAAAACGTTGCTTAGATGTTCTAGTTTCATGTTGTATGAAAAGCTACATGTTATCTAAATTTTACTTTTCTAACATAATATTATTTATAATTAAATACTTAATGTTGTTTAAATGTTAATCCAATAAAAATTCAAAATGTTTTTGGTCAAACTTATGTGTAAGAAGATACAGTGTTTTTAAAACATTTTATTTTCCTTCTGGAAATAATAAAAGAACAAACTGGGACACTTCTAGTACTTTAGCAAAGAAAACATCTTCAAAAAAAAATAAAAGTGCTTTTAAATTATTAAATAAATATAACTGTATCTCATTAATATCGGTAAATTTAAGGAAGTCTTGGTTGCCTATGCATAATGCTAAAGCAATTTCAGGAAACTTAATAAATATTTAATTTAAAAATAATAAAAGTAACTCTTACAAATTGATCTTTTTTTTTGCGACTTCATGTTATATAAACAAAGAAGGTGTCAGATTTTCTAACAATTTTTTAAAGCAAAAGGTAAAGCCTTTTGTTGTTGGTTATTTTCCATTTTTAACTATATTTTATATCTTGAAAACGGTGACCCACTTGTCACCGAAACTTTGTTAAGTTTTCTTTACCATGTGATTTGTTTATTATAAATAATGAATCACTCACTGCGCCCGTAGGACGTATGTTTCCGGCTGCTTTTAATATTTGTGGTAGGTAAGTTATTTAACAAAACCTATATCAAATTAATCTAATATATACTGAAAAATTATTTTAAGTTTATAAACTAATTAAAGCCAATCTGATAATTTCTACAAAAACTCGATTTAAACTTTACCACTAAAATGTCTTGTAAACGCAGTATCTCGGCCAACGTGCTTTCAATTACGCTCGGTAAGCCGTGGATTCTCGCGTTCTGTAGCGTTCGTTCTTTAATTCCAAAATCCCCAATTAAATTTCATAGCTTTTTATTACTTTAAATTCCGTTTTAATGAAATTATTTTCTAAAAGCATCAATTAAAAATAACTTGCAAAACATATACAACAGTTCCAACGTATATTTTTTTATTATTACAGATATTAGGTTAGCAATAATTCAAAAATATGCAAAATATAAACCTATAATATATAGCTATCGCAACAAACTTATAAAAACCTGGGAAATAAAATTGAATTGGAAAACAAAGCAACCGGGCGCTGTTTGGCTTCATTTAATTTTTGTAGCTTATTACTTTAGATATTATTTATTAAAGGTAATTATGGACTATACGTTTCACTTTATTTCGTTTTATTTTTAAAAACAAAAAAAAAACTTTGTATTGTTACAGTAAATAAGTTTAAAAAAACCTGTTTAGAGTTATTTTCGTAGCAACTTTGGCTATTGTTTTATAATTTATAGAAAGAATAAAAATTCCATAAAATTATTCACAAATAAGCATAAAGTATAAATTTTCTTTTTGATCTCGTAAAGTAATGAAGAGGTGTATATATATATATATATATATATATATATATATATATATATATATATATATATATATATATATATATATATATATATATATATATATATATATATATATATATATATATATATATATATATATATATATATATATATATATATATATATATATATATATATATATATATATATATATATATATATATATATATATATATATATATATATATATATATATATATCCTTGTAGATCTGCCGTTTTATAGAATATATCAACTGAATGACATTAATGAAAAAGTACAGTTATTTAACGACCTTATCATTTGTATCTTTGATCTGCATGCACCCTTAAGAACTGCTCGTATAACTAAAAGGAAAATGACTGGGCTTACACAAAATTTAAAACGATTAATATCACTCAGAAACAAAGCACTTTCAAAGTATAAAAAAAATAAAAATAATCAAAATTAGGAGTGATACAGGCAGTTGCGAAATTATGTCACAGCAACAATAGGCAGGAAAAAGAAAGCGTATCTTAAGCACAATATTCGACGTAATCACTCCAGGGACAACTGGAAAATGCTAAGGGATCTGAATGTGTATGGAGAACGAAGATCACCGGTTCCTGACGGGCTGGGGACTGTTGATGAAATTAATAATTATTTTGTTAACATTTCTCAGACTGATCCGGATCTGGATACTCTTAATTTTTATCTAAGCGGTCTGCATGATAATGTTACGGGTTTTGAGTTTGGGATGGCAACTCTTAAAAAAATAATTATCCAAGGCTGTGGGTGTCGATGGGATAAGAATAAATATGTTATGTTGGTGTTGTCCTTTAATCATACCCGTTATAACCAAGGAAGTTTAAAGGTGTATGGAAGCCCAATGCTATGGCCCATTCGTTCAAAAAATGTCCAGCCCAGTAAGAAAATAACTGTCAGAGTTGGCCCCGCCGATTCTGCTCAATAACAAAATTTCACGAAATAATTTAATGTGTTGCCTACTTACACACTGATAAATCAGTGTGTAGTTAGGCAACACATTATACTTTTATGAGAGCCGGAGTAGGAGTGTGTGATTATATTTTGTGGTTGCAGAAGTTTTTTGGATTGATAAAAACCTTATTGTAGTGATTAGTGTTTATTAAATTGTGACTTTAATTTTGTGTTTATGGTTTGTTACTTATAATATCGCAACAAAATGACTAGAGGTTGTATGACGTTACCTTTAACCCACGGTGCATTACAGGAAAATAATTTTGGTTATACCGGAGGTCACAAAAAAGTGTCACGTCACAAGGGTGCATTTTTTTAAATGTGTATATTTTTATATATTTAGGTGCCTCCTGTGTTTTTTTATATTCCTTCAAAATTTTGTCAACATCGGTTCGGTAATTTCAGAGAAAAAACATAAAATAAAAAAAAACTGTTTTGCACCATTGCATTTAAAAATGAATAAAAATACCAATAGTGCTTGATTGATAGAATTAAACAAGGAACTTATTAAGTAACGTAATATTAGTCGCTTAGGTCATGTTTGATTAATTCGAACTGTACAGGGTGTCCAAAATTTAGTGCCAAACTATTCAAATTTGAAAGCACTTTATTTTTCTTATTTTAAATATGAGCCCTTGTAGATTTTTAGATCGTTAGATGCAGATTTAAAAAAGAAACATTTTTCTAATCATAACCCTATCGAAATTCCTAACACATTAAAAGTTATTCGTTGAAAACTCATTTTGACATGTATTTTAATAGTAATACCATTGAATAAAAATGATTGATATGAAAAACAATTTATTGACATTAGAGTTTCCTAATAACGTTAATTATTACCTAGAAATTGGTTAAAGTTACATTTCAAATAATAAATAATAATATTTTACTAGAATTTTTATAATAGATCAAAATAAGATTTTGATGGGTTAAATAAACTACAATGTCAATAATTGTTTTTCATAGCCACCTATCATTTTCATTCAATGGTATTACTATTAAAATAGATGCCAAAATGAGTTTTCAACGAATAACTTTTAATGTGTTAGGAATTTCGATAGGGTTATAATTAGAAAAATGTTTGTTTTTTAATCATTGCGTCCAACGATCTAAAAATATACAGGGGTTTATATTTAAAATAAGAAAAATAAAGTACTTTCAAATTTGAATAGTTTGACACTAAATTTTGGACACCCTGTACAGTTCCAATTAACCAAACATGACCCAAGCGACTAATATTACGTTACTTAATAAGTTCCTTGTTTAATTCTATTAATCAAGCACTATTGGTATTTTTATTCATTTTTAAATGCAATGGTGCAAAACAGTTTTATTGATATTTTTTTTTTCTCTGAAATTACCGAACCGATGTTGACAAAATTTTAAAGGAATATAAATAACTTTCCAGTCCATAAGTTTCCCAAAAATTTCCTCCCTCTTTTAAGAGCATATTGCATCAATGTAAAAATTTTTTCTTGATACACTATCGTATCCCCATAAAAAATATATGTTATTGTTTTTGCACTTTTTTTTGTACAAATTAACACAATATACAAGCTGATGTTATATCTATTTTATTTTATTAACTATGTATAGAAAATTAAATTTATTTTATTAATCATTTAGAAAAAACCTTATTTGCTTCTGAGGACAATGCTCTAGATTTTCCTTGCAATGTCTATCCCAAGGCGTCATTACAGTAATCGGTGGTGCAGAAATAGCAGGTGAAGCTCGAAAGATTGGGGTAATAGTCTCTGAGTGTTTTCTCAATATTGTTGCATGTATCGCTGTATAGATCACATCCTCTTTCGACTATAAATTGTTTTTCTAAAAACAAAATTATAATATTAGTTAAAGATTAAATTATCATGATAATTGACCAGTAGGAATGTAGCACCCTGCCTTCATCGCACTGTATTCCTACTGGACAAAATTATAATTTAATGTGTATAAATTATGTTTAATGTTGTTAAATAGATGGTTCATTTAAATGGGGCGTTCTGAATCAGTTCGGAGATATCAATGCTTCCGTAAATGCGAATAAAATTAAGTCGGTAACCCCTGCCCCAGCGAAACGAGGTACGAAACCATGTGCGAAGTTGCCAATGTCTGTCGCTTGTACCTTATTCGGAATACGAAGTAGCGAAAGCGGGCGACTAAACGGGTTGTGTATTTTCTAGTCGCGTTTCATCACGCCAATAGTAAAGGCCTGTCGGCAACACTGTTTAACTTTCGTTCAAGGATTGAAGTGCCTAGCGCGAAAATCTATCGATGGACATCGGCTCGCGTTAGCCAAAGTCCATTAGGGGTATCAAAAATATAGCATTGAATGGTTTATCTTATCCGTAGTCGTATTATCTTTGGTTTTACTAAATTTTTTATTAAAATAAATACGTTTTTAATGCTAAATACCAGGGTGGTTCGAAAAATTTCAAAGTTATATGTTCGATTTGCTATACCGCGGAAAAGTTGCCTTAGGTGCATACTAGCATAACAAAAAAAAATTATCAAAATCGGACATCTTCCGATCGCGCAAAACGCCGATAGTATTTAAAAAATTACTAATTTGACAGTTTTTTCGTAAATTGTGTTTTAATTTGGGGTTCGTATTTTTTAGCGCCATCATGCTTAAACGTAAGTAGTAGCATTGAATAGTCTGTAAAAAAATTTCTCCGCTTTTAAAGCATATCTTCCGATCGCGCAAAGCGTCTGAATATTTGCAAAATTAGAAATTTTTTTATTTTTTCAATATTTTTTAATGTTTTGTATGAGTATTCTCGTAGACGCCACAGTGCCAAAAAACATATTTCTGAATTTAAATAATATCTTCCGATTGTGCAAAGCCCATTAAATTTACAACAGACAGCACAAAACGTTCGTGACATTCCTCTTGCACCCGTCCCGACTCGCTAAGCGGTATGAGGCCAGCTGAGTTACAAGCAGTAGATCTTGCATCAGACAGATGTAACTCAGTCTTTGTGTCGTGCAGTGAGTTATTACAGTTTGGTCTACTACATATCATTTTTGAGATTACAGTTCTAAATACTAGGTATCGTGTTGTATATTAATATATTCCGTGGTTAAATGAATACATCAGTGTCAAAGACAATTACGAGACATTTGTTTGAGTACCCAATATTCGGTCATCCAAAAGACTTGCTTCAAACTAATCTCCCAACATACGGGGATGTTCTTCGATGTTGTTTTAAAGAGAGGTTTCAGTTAGCGATTAACCTAAACAATACAAAAGTGAGTTTTTCAGTCGTTAAGAATTCAGTAGCGAAAAAAGTAAAACTTATTTTTGAAAAAGCTTCTATCCCTACAGTTTCAGATTATAGAATTGTTCAGTTAATTGATGCCTACGATGAAAAGTATTGAAATCTTAGAAAGTCTTATAAACGAGACATTGTTAAACCAGACTTCCAAAAAAAATCGACGAGTTTAAAAACCAAGCAACGAAGCTCTTTGATGTGTCAGCCTGCAAGTGTTTTATGCATGTGAATTGCTCTTGTAATAAGACACCAGAATTGTGTGAATGTCAACGTAACAAGATTCCAGTTATTGAACAACGATTCATCTACCTTCAGAGAGAGTATGGATTGGGAAAGATCGGAAGTGTGGATCAAAAAGCAACAACAAAATTAAAAAAGAAGCTTAACAGAAATACCAAAATATTAAAAAGCACCGAATCCAAACCTAATCAAGAAGAAATGATCGAACTTAATGATTATCATTTAGGCGAAACGCAGCCACAGCCAAGTTGTTCATCTAATGAACCTGTGCGTTTGCAATCCTACGGTGACGATTATGACTCTGACGAATACAAGCCTAGCACCTCTTTGAAAAAAAACATTGCTCGCGCCAATGAGGATAAAGCTTAAAACTACGGCATTGCATTGTGATCACTACGCGGTTTCTGATCGTGCACTGCGGCTATAGCAACGAGTGTGCTAGAAGATATTGGTTTGGTAACAGATATAGATACTTCCAAAGTAGTCGATCGGAATAAAATAAAAAGGGAAAAGAGTCGAAATCGTAGCAATCTACAAGAAAAAAGTCGGCAGGATTTAAATAACGTACGAGCCATTTATTGCGATGGTAGGAGAGACGATACTTAGTTATCGAACAAATTGAATCAAAGCAATTTCGTCGAATAGTGAAAGAAGAACATTATTCCATTATTCAAGAACCAGGTTCTATTTATTTGGGTCATGTGTCTCCAAAATCCGGTTCTACTAAGGACATTGCATCAATTATTGTATCGTATCTCAATTAAGAAGAAATTTCCCTTGAACACCTGGATGTCGTTGGCTGTGATGGTACTAATACCAATACCGGATGGAAGCGTGGTGCTATTCGACAACTCAAAGTACAAATTGGACGACCATTGCAATGGGCTGTTTGCTTACTACATTTTATTGAGTTACCTTTTCGCCATCTGTTTCAGTATTTAGATGGGGTAACAACTGGCCCAAGATCATTTTGTGGACCGATTGGACAGAGCCTCAGCGGCTGTAACAATCGAGAAGTGGTAGATTTTGGAGATACCGGACATTGATAAGAAACTACTGAGCAAAGATCAAAGATACCTATTTGACGTATCCCAAGCAATTAAATCTGGCACTTTTCCAAACAACTTAGCAAATTGTGCCCGATAACAAACGCCGTTTACGGTGACACGCTGCCCTTCAGCATTTTCGAAAAAATAAGGGCCAATGACCCCATGGGCAAGAATGGTACACCACACTGTAACTTTCGCCGGATGCAACGGTGTTTCTTCATATGCCTGAGGATTTTTCTCGTTCCAAATTCTACAGTTTTGCTAATTCAAAAAGTTATTTAACCAAAAATGAACCTCATCGCTAAACATTACAGTCCGATAAAAAAATGGATCTTCAGTCAGTCAGAAGTGCAAGTGCACTAGCAGCAAACACACGACAAAGATGATGATCACTAGGCTTAGGTTCCTGAGCCAGTTGAATTTTGTATGGATAAAAACCTAAATAATTTTTTAAAATCGTCCAGGTTGATCCATACGTAAGGTTCAATTCCTGAGAACGACGTCTAAGAGACAAGTTTGAAGTATCTTGAACACTTTGTCTCACAGCTTTAACATTTCCCGCATTTTTAACATTTCTAACACGATTTGGTATCGGATTATTTAGTAACGTAAAATCACTTTCAAATTTCTTGACAACATTACAAATTGTTTGTTCACTTGGTCGATGATGTGGACCATAACGTGCACGTAATTCGCGTCTTCTCTACAGAGTATTGATTTTGGAAATAACTTCTTCACAACGTCTCTGTGGCGTTAAATGTTCCATAAAAATTATTTTTGAAATATCCAATCATTTCTAAGCAAAGTTGATTTTTTTTAATCCGATACACAGTTTTTGCTTTAAAAAAATAAAAATCGTTTCTCTGCATGATCATAACAATATAGGAAAACAATAATAACCATATAGAAAAGTATATAGATCTAATTTTTCCAGGTAAAAACCGTGCGTCGGACTAAAAAAAAATCAGAGATCAAATCTGCTCATAATTTGTTTAGTCCGATGCACGGTTTTCAGCAAAAAAAATATATCTAGATATTTTTCTGCATGTTGATATTGTTTCCGGTATTGTTATGATCATGCATCTGTTAAGCGAAAATCATCGGATTACAAAAAAATCAGGTAATCAACTTTGCTAAGAAATGATTGATTTAAAAAATATATTTTATTTTAAGAGAAGTCAGTGACGTATCATCAAAGTCTGCAAAAATGGACAGGTCAAATTAATATCCTGTCAAATAAAAAAATGTAGCACACTAAAAAGTCCCCCTTGTTACATAGTATATGTATGTCAAATTTGATAAAACTATCTAAAGTAATATTACATATATTATTATTAACTAATTTATTTTTTTAAATTTTACCACCCTGTATTTTAAAAATTGAGGCATTTAGAACATATGTTTTTGTAAAGTTTTTTTCTTAAAATGAACCCAAAAATCTCCCCCTTAAATATTGACATTCAGTTAGAAAACACCCTGTATGTTGTGGTCACAAAACTATAGAAGCATGTAATTTTTATAATTATACAATAAATATACCTACTGTGTAAAAAGAGCAAATATTATTTCTCTTACAAACTTCATAAAAAATACAAAAGCTTTTGTACCAATTTTGGTTTTTATTTATAATTTGAAAAAAATTATCAGTTTCATTTTTAATTATTTTAAGGCTATCTTAAAAGAATTTGATAGCAAACAAAATTAAATATTTTAATATTTATTTGTTTATTCTTAATTAAAGTTAATGTACCAGAAAATTACAATAAAAAGATGATGCTTACGTGTGATGTACGACACTCTAGTACAAACATAGTTGTCAGGACAAGTTGTATAATTGACTGCAGGATAGGGGCTCATGGGGTCGACACAAGCAGTGTGTTCTGTATCGGTGTATGAATTGCACAGGTAACACACTCGATCTCCGAATACACCTAAATCAAGTATAAAAAATTTGGCTTTAGAAAAGATTGTCCAGTAAAATAACTAAATGCCTTCTGCAGATATTTCTAATTTTAAGAGAGTACCATGACCGTTCTTATCAATTTTGACACCTTAGGCTATAAACCAATTAGTGCCCTAGGGCCTAGGCCTTAAAATTCTTAAATATGATTTTTTAATATTTCATTGCAGTTATAAATTAAATTATTATATTAAATGAATTTTCCGGAAACCTACATTTCATTTTTGATTAAAATACACGGAGCTAATAGTGATGGCAATCCCTAATAAATTCAAATTAATTAGCACTACAATATAAAACATAAAAAAAAATTATATAAAAAGAATCTACAATAAGAAAAATATTGTAATCAACATTAAAAAATATTTTAAACAAAAAAAATACCCATACAACTAACTATACTAATAATTATAATAATTATTATCATAAATTAAATTCACGTATAAAATAAAAAAAAAATCATTGCTTTAGTTTAAGCAAATTTATTGATCATTGAATTAACATATATTCTTTAAAATGAAAACATTTAACTTTTTGGTAAGTACTTAGAATTTCCTTTTTTTTGCTATTCTTTGTTGTATTTTTAATTATTTTTTATGTTTATTTCTGCCAGCTTTTCTTTGTTTGCTTAATTTGTTTTTTTTGTTTCGCTTTTTTTCTCTATGTTATGTTGATGGAAATAAAGAAATAAAACAAAAATATTGGTATTTTTAGTTTTTTTGCAATAATGTAATTTGTAATTTATAATAAAATGGCGACTTTAAAAATGTATTAACTTTAAATTTATTAACAAACTTTATTACATTTATTAGCTTCTACTATCAAATAAACCAAAAATATTACCCTATAAACCCCAGTAATAACTATTTTTGGGTTAAACAGCGACTTAAGTCGCCGTTAAAAGAAACGGTGACTTATAAGTCACCGTCACCGTCACCGATATATCTATGACTAAAAAATTGACGTTAAGGTCATCTCGAATATGCATAAAAAGTGTAAGCGTAAACCACAAAGGCTACCTCACTCAGCGGTCTTACTCGGGGTGTGCATTCATCCTTTCCCGAATTTATTAATTGAGATATGGAGATATAAGCACATTTAAAAATCCCTTATTTTTACGTTCGTGGCGACCCTTAAGTTACGGCACCCCTGGGCTGTACCCCAAACAACCATAGGGTTAGTATGACCCTGGAGGGTACACGTAAAGGTAGCGGTAGCATAGTGGTTAGTGACTCTGCCCAATACGCGGGCGACCCCGGTTCGGTTCAGGACCAAGGAGGCAAACAGTTTCCGGGAACAAGTTTTCAATACATAATGTCAGTGGTGACGTTACGTTCCATATCAATGTGTTTAAAAGGTGCTGTAAAATGCAATATTAGCATGTTTCGGTACATGGATATCATTGTCGGATCTGCAGATTAACCCACCTAAGAACCCGACAACCACAAAACCTGGTATTTAGGCTTAACAAGCATTCGTGGGCTATCCTAAAGATAAAAAACCTTGGGTAGAAACTTTATTTTTGTTATTTTATCAACGTCCCTCAAGTCACAAAACATACAGTTTTGTTTATTGTTGTATTTTTGGAGAACACTAATTTAATCCCAGCATTAAATAATGATAACTAACTAAAAAAGAAACAAGGAATACCTGAATTGGTAAAAGTATATGAAAATAAACTTGAAATTGTGGTTTTTTCATTATATAAATTTAAAGTGTAAGTAACAGGTAAAATTAACAAAGAGCGCCAAAAAAATTGGTACAAACAATTTTTCATTTAAATATATAGGATTTCTAGCTACAAGTATTAAAACTAAGTACTACATTTACATAATATTTGTTAATATTGGGTAGAAAATAACAAAACTGGATTAGAGCTACCAAAATATTGCCTAACGTAGTTTTTAATTCCAAACCTAAAATTAGGATACCCTGTTTTTATGTTTAGCCTTTAAATATTCTTCTTACTATGTTTTAATGCTAAAACATTAAGTCACCATCTTAATCATACATTTTTGTCTTTTAAACAAACAACTTTTCAATTCAATTTCAATTTAACAACGAATTCTTAGTTTTTAAAAATTAGTTATAGGTTTATATTTTTAGAGTGCATTATTTTTATTTTATATTTAGATTAACCTTTTGCTTTGTAAATGATAATTTTATATTCTTTTCACAATAAAGCTTTATTTGATTTGATTTGATTTAATTAATTAAAAAATTAGGGAAAAATACATGCAAAAAATAAATACCTATTAGATGTTTTGTTTGATAGCAAATCACAGTTATTGTTTTCCATAGCAAACTATGCCTTAATTTTAAGTACTATTAAGTCCTTAGCTTAATAGTACTTAAAGTTACAGGGTGTCCTATTTAAAAAACGGAATTTTACGAGTTTGAAAGCATGTATGTAGATTAAAAAAAAACAAAGGGTTAAACCCAAAATTATTTTTTAAATTTTGCCAAACATGGGCATCAAATCTTTGGAAACTACAAAAATATGCAATTGCAAAAGTAGTTACGGCGAAGACATGTTCTTGATTTAAGGTCCAATATCTGAAACACGTCTAGACATAGGTACAGAACATTATACATATAATGTCTTTAGAATTGCAGGCAGAATCCAAAAATATAATGATTTATAGGGTGTTCCTTTTAAAATTGCCAAGTTGGCAGCAACTTCCGGTTACACCGAAAGTAACATAAAGTGAGAAATATATTTAAAAAGAAGCACACCTGCAACTTACCCTAACCCTAAATTTAGAAAATCATTTCTAAAGTTTTAGTGAACGTATTGGGTAAATAACCCCGTATATATATATATATATATATATATATATATATATATATATATATTATCTCGGATCTCGGAAACTATAGGAGATCCGAAGATGGTTAAATTGGGGCAAAGTTGGGCATTTATGTGACCAACAATATACCGTTTAGAAAGTTTGAAAATTCCGAGTTATTCCGGAGATATCCGGAAAAAAACGAAATTTTGGAAAATCGTTTTATTTTTTTCCTGGGTTTCTTTTTCAACGAATTCCAAAATAAATAATACATTTGCATTGTCACTTTTTCCGCTCTATCGAATGGTGTTCATAGTTTTGCAACTCGACGTTTCGTTTTTCCGTAACCATCATCAACTTTTTTTTTCTTATGGACGCCATATGGGAATTCCACAAATTTGAATGGCCCTTTTTATCACATTTTCAACGATGTATCATAAGTTACCCTTGTTGCCCGGAAAATCCGAAAAATTAACTAGAATATTTTTATAACGTAGTTGGCTTTAATTTCTCAAATCGGTGACGTGTAAATGACATTCTGTGTTTACTGTCAGTTGTGGTGTCGTTAAAAATGGAATTCACCAATGAAGAAAAACGAGATATGGTAAAACTTTATTACAAGAATGATAGGAACAGTGTGAAAACATCGGAAGTGTAACTTAACTCGTATCCCGAGAGTCGACAACCTCATCAAACTTTATTCAAATTATTGGATAGAAACCTCGCTGAGTATGGTTCGTTTGAAAAGCCCAGACAAAAATATGGGGACAGAATGGATGAGGAAAGTAAAGAAAACATCGTAAATGAGGTATAATTAATGTTAACATTCGTTTTAGGACGCAAAGTACCTAATTGATTATCTATTCGGAAAAATGTTGACGAACGCGGCAATTTTCAAATACATACCGGGCATGCGTCGACTTTATGACTTAGTTCGAATTTAGGAATTAGTTACTTTGCGATCAACTGTAAAAAAATATTAAACCGTTTATGAAAAACTAATACATATTTTGTAGATAAATACGAATCCAGGTAAATCCACACGCCAGATACACACTGATTTGGATGTTTCTTCGCACACGTCTGTTTGGAGAGAGATCAGGAAAAGTGGTTTCAAATGCTACAAAATCCACATATCGCATAAACTGCACCCTGGTGATTCTGAAAGGCGATTACAATTTTGTGATTGGCTACAAAGGCGACCCGATTTTCCAGCTTTTCTAGAAAATGTTATTTGGACAGATGAGAGCACTTTCACCAATTGTGGAATATTTAATCGAAACAATGAACACATTTGGAGCATAAACAATCCCCGGCAGTTTCGAGAATTACGACCCCAAGGGCGTTTCATTCTTAATGTCTGGGCAGCCATTTATAAAAATAGAATTTTGGGACCTCATTTTTTCAACGGAAATTTGAACGCTGAAATGTATTATCAGTTTTTGACGTCAACTTTTAAAGACTATTTGGACGATTTACCATTAGCAAACTACAACAGTATTTGGTTCCAACACGATGGTGCTCCACCTCACAACACAATACAAGTATCTGATTATCTTTCCGAAAGGTTTGGTGACAGGTGGATTGGGAATAATGGGCCGGTAAGATGGCCAGCTAGGTCTCCAGATCTCAATGTCCTCGATACATTTTTATGGGGTACGTTGAAAAACCGAATTTATGGGCAAGGCGAATACCAAAATATCGAGGAACTTCAACTCAACATCGTTAGGGAGTTTGGAAGATCAAGAAGGACAGAAATAAATCGCGCAGTTAATAACATACAGAGAAGAGTGGCGATTTGTTTAGAAAATGACGGGCAGCATTTGTTATAATTTTTCAGTTCTAGTTTTTAGTAATTTTCTGTTATTTAAACCATTCGGTTGTCATATTGTTGTCTAGAGGCTTTCAAACGAACCATAGTCAGCGAAGTTTCTATCCAATAATTTGAATAAAGTTCGATGAGGTTGTCGTCTCTCGGGATACGAGTTAAGATACACTTTCGATGTTTTCACACTGTTCCTATCATTCTTGTAATAAAGTTTAACCATATCTCGTTTTTCTTCATTGGTGAATTCCATTTTTAACGACACCACAACTGACAGTAAACACAAAATGTCATTTACACGTCACCGATTTGAGAAATCAAAGCCAACTACGTTATAAAAATATTCTAGTTAATTTTTCGGATTATCCGGGCAACAAGGGTAACTTATGATACATCGTTTGAAAATGTGATAAAAAGGGCCATTCAAATTTGTGGAATTCCCATATGGCGTCCATAAGAAAAAAAAAAGTTGATGATGGTTACGGAAAAACGAAACGTCGAGTAGCAAAACTATGAACACCATTCGATAGAGCGGAAAAAGTGACAATGCAAATGTATTATTTATTTTGGAATTCGTTGAAAAAGAAACCCAAGAAAAAAATAAAACGATTTTCCAAAATTTCGTTTTTTCCGGATATCTCCGGAATTACTCGGAATTTTCAAACTTTCTAAAAGGTATATTGTTGGTCACATAAATGTCCAACTTTGCCCCAATTTAACCATCTTCGTATCTCCTATAGTTTCGAGATCCCAATGGTGAGAGTCGAATTTGAAACACCCGGTATATATATATATATATATATATATATATATATATATATATATATATATATATATATATATATATATATATATATATATATATATATATATATATATATATATATATATATATATATATATATATATATATATATATATATATATATATATATATATATATATATATATATATATATATATATATATATATATATATATATATATATATATATATATATATATATATATATATATATATATATATATATATATATATATATATATATATATATATATATATATATATATATATATAGTTGTCAATCTAATAGGTAAAATAAAATATATAGGTCATATTAAGGTTGTCATTTTATAAGTGTTTTAACATTTAATGAGAATAATTGTTTTAAAACATTTTTAAAAGTAACTTTTTTTAATAGCTACAGCTTTTTAAACCTAATGTTAGTAATTCAACTATGTGTTTTTTTTGTTGCCAGTTAAATGTGTTTTAAAAATGCGGATTTACCTAATTAATATCTATTTATCTTTATATTAAATTTTATGATAAAAAGATTATTTTTATTTGATTGATTCTAACGACGTATTTTATTTAACAATTAGGTCAAAAACAAACTGCCTTTAGTATCAAGTGTCGATAATAAATATATATTTACAACAACATTGGACAATTAAAACGTCTATTTTTCTACACTTATTTTAATTTTAAACCGTCTTAATCGCCGAAAGCTACAGTCCTTCACCGAAAAACGTAAATGAAGCGGGTTTAGTTGTTACAAGAATGACGATTAAAAATGTTCTGCACCACACACTTCGTTTTTAAATGAAGATGGACGAATCGACGTTGTTATTTTTTATAGATTGTTTTTTTATATTTTTGTCGACAGGCCCGTAGCCAGAATTTCTTCTCGGGGGGGCTTTGAGATTTCATGAAATGGTGGGGAGGGATTCATTAATTTTCATTTATCAGATTTGTATACAAAACTTTAATGGAGAAGGTGCTCTTATAACATGAAGACAGATGTTTCGAACCAACAAAATTTATAATTTAGTATTTTATGTACCAATAATCAGTCTTAAAATGTAAAAACCAACCAATAATCTAAATTTTAAAAGGCCGCAACTACAAAAGCAATCTTTTGATCTTTTTCCTAGCCATAATGTCGATCACTTTGTCTGGCTCCACGGTGATAACCCAGTGAACTGAAATCATAGCCAGTGCACTCAGTTTGTTGTCGCTCATCACACTACTTGGTAAAGTTTTAACTCTTTTATTTGTAGAAAATGATCTCTCTACACTAGCTGTTGTCACAGGCAAAGTAGCTAAGACGGTGAGTAGGTATCTAATTCAACGAAAATAGACTGGATCGCATTGCTTTAACACTTTCAGCACCTCCAAGTTAGCATCTACGGTGGAAGCTTTTTCACACCATAGTTCATACTCAGCTTTTATCGCAGAGAGTGACATTCTGTCAGCGAAGTACGGTGCTAAATTCTCCAACTTATTCGTTTCATGAATAGAAAGGAAGTCTGGAAAAAGCACCTGGAAATGTGGAAGGATATCTTCATTTGAAATAAATCTGTCTGCTAAATTTTGAATCAAACTATTAAGGCAAGGGATGAAGACGGCCACCTTGTAATAGTTTTCAGTCAGTTTCGAACAGTTCTTCTGAAAGTCCCGAGGCCGAGTTGAAAATTTCGTTTAAGATTTTGTCTGCATCTTTTCGATAATTTCTAAGAGTGCTTAGAACTTCTTTCGCATGTGGCAAGGCCGATACCAGATCAAGAGACTTTTTTTGAAGAAGCAAAGACAACGGCAAAGTAAGACTGAAAAATTTCTCACAAACGATAAGACTGACGATAAATTCACTCTTCTCCATGGCTGCCAATAAAGCTGAGGCTGTTGAAAAAATGTTCCGCGTCGTCTTAGAAATATCTTTTAAACTTATGCAAACCGAGTTAAAGAGTCTGTCATATCTTTCGATGAATCTCGTTTCGCAAAGGGGAAGAAATCTTCGTTTTTTACTCTCTGGCGCATGGACAGAAATCGCATTCAGAAGAAATTTATTTGCGTATGGTTGATTTCGAAACATATTCGCTACCTACTTCGTTAACTGTACCCAGGCAATTCCTAACCATTGAAATCGACATGGTATTAGATAACGCAAGGTTTAAGTGATGGCTCGCCCAATGTACGTATTTCGCATTCGGGTAGTACTGCCTGATTCTAGACTGGACACCACTAATATGACCTGCCATCGTCGCTGCACTATCGTATCCTTGCCCAACGCACTTGGCCATATCAAGACCTAACTCATCGCAGCGCTTCAATATGACTTTGGTTACGTTTTCAGAAGACTGGTCGTGAATCGGGAGGAATCCTACAAAATCTTCACGTATTATCGGAATTTGCGAATCCTTCACTGAATCTATATATCTAATACAGATTAAAAGTTGTTCTATGCCTGATACGTCCATGGTCTCGTCGGCAAGTAAAGTAAAACAACTTGCATTGTTTACTTTCTTGATTATTTTTTCTGTAACTATTTCCGAACATGACTAAATAATTGCGTTTTGAATATCCGGACTCATATATGTGGCATTTTTACGGCTGCTGATGACGTGCCTGTTCAAATATTCATTGCCAGAATTTGCTCTGAATCGCAAAAGAGCTCGAAATTTACCATCTTTTCTTTCAGGCTTTTCTAAACCGAGAGGTCTACTGTCACAGTCACCTCTGAGAGGCAATTCTTGTTCTGCGCAAGATAGAATTGTTTCTATTATTGGTCGAATAGCCGCTCGGTTTTCTTCCTTTTCTCTGGCTCTTGGGGTATCTAACTGAGACATGATATCCTGACATTTCCCTGCTGGAACTTCGAGAAATGCTTCCGCCATCATGACACAGTTTTTGTAGAACTGTCTACTTGTGTGCTTTGTGACAGCTTCCCTAGCTTTTTTTCAATCTCTAAAGGAACTGGTGACTAATTTCCCTGGATCCTCGTGACCTACTTTCTCAACTCTTTCATGAAAAATAAACAGCAAGGCTTGTGATAAATTTTCTCTTTGCTAGATACGTTTGGATAAATGTAGACAAAATTTATACGAATTCCGGGGGGGGGGGCTTCAGCCCGTCGAGCCCCACCCCTGACTACGTGCCTGGTTGTCGACTATATATAACTTAACCAAACATGCGCTCGATTAGCGTCACACTGTACGTAGGTATACGAACGTAGAGCGTCAACCGACCGACGTACTCGACGTAGCTATAAGCGCGTCAGTTTGTCAGCTTTTAGTTTAATCATTTACCTGCTAGTTGTAAAAATATAGCTAGTTTTCATAATTTTAAATTGTCAGTTAAAAATGGCTTTTGATTTATTGTCTAAATACTTTGAAATTAATTTAGAATGGATTTATTGCATAAAATTATTATATTATCTTTTTTTTTCATAATATTTTATGATATTATTATTCTTTGTAATTGTCTTGGTTTTATTTTATTCTGCTTTGTCAAAAAGATGTATAACCTTATATAAAAATAAGGCCCTAATAATAATATAATTTACACAAAACATAACAATTAATTTAATTTTATTTAGAAGTAGCTTTCTATGTCATTTATTATGTTTAAAATTTTAATATTCTAAAGTTAGCTTTTTATTTTAAAAAAAGACAAATATTTCTGCATAGAAAAGAAATACGGACAATTTATTTTAGCGATTCAATTACCAAAACAAATAACACTTTTCTAGTGACTCAGGGTAACCAAAGCACAACTTTTAAATATTTTTTTTCTGTAATAATAATCGTGCTAGTAATTTTTGAAATTTTAAATTTCTAGACATTTACTAAGTTTTTGGACACATTAAAAAATAATTAGCTTAAAAATTGGGAAAGTAATTTAAACATTCAAAAATAAATTTAACTAAAATAATATGTCTTACCGACTATAGAGCTGCCCAAAAGGACAAAAACTAGTGAAAATACAACACGACGCATGATTAAGGAGTTTATTTGTAATGGAATTTTTTTTTTTAATAATTAAAAAGTAAATTTTAATGTTATCAATTTATAGGTAAACAAACGACTCGTTTCCAAGTACTGAAATCTTATTTACACACTTCAGAATCGGGTTTCTTACTAAATTTGATATAAAAATTAATTATAAATGCTTACGCTATCGTTTAAATAATTTTAAATAAAAAGAAATAGACTTATATTAATAAGAAGTCTCCTAAAAATGTGTTGATGGTTTAAACGATTCGGAATGGCATTTAGAAAAAGACGTGTTTTGGATTTTTCCTGCGAAAAAAATTACAATTATTATTAACAAAAAACTGTAAAAGAAAAGCCGTCCAGCTTTTTCGCAAAACCTCCAAAACTATAAGTGATAGCTCAAATATTATAAAAGTTTCTGAAAGAGCAGGAAATCGTAAAAAAGTTTTTAATTCCTGGAATTGTAGCTCCACTATTTATAATTTTAATTAAACGTTGAAAATAGGCTTTTTTATGAAAATGAATATTAAATAATAAAAATTGTCATCTAGACACTTTTTAAGAAAATGATCCCGCGATAATAAAAGTTGCATAACCATTTTTGAAAAAGTTATTCAATTGTTAATGAACAGCTTTTTACGGGTCTCTGTTGTCATAAAAGGCGGTATGAAAGTTTAAATATTTAATCTATAAATTTTATGTTTCTTGAAGCCCTTTTTATAAACATACTTAAGAAGATGACACTATAAAAGTTTATAATTTTTTTAAATTTCATTAATTGTTAACTTTTAAAGTAAAAAAATAAAAAATATGAATTTTTTTTAATTTTAAGCTAATAATTATTTCATTTCTATGTTAGGCATTATATAATTACTTTTTAAATTTTTTCTTGCCCTTAGTTTATAAATTGTTCATAAACAAATGAATAAATTAAATTTTTTTTCACATTGCTAGCGTAGGACAATATTGATTAAAAAAAACTTATTTTACATATTTTCAATATTGAAATAAATTATTAAGAAATCGTTTTTTTTTTAATCATTATTTTCTTACGCTAACAATATGGTAAAAAAAATTAAAAATATTTTATTAATCCATTTTTTTATAAAAAATTTATAAACAAATGGCAGAAAAAAATTAAAAAGTTTTTATAAAATGCCTAACTTAGAGACGAAATTAGTATAGCTTAAAATTAAAAAATAAATAGAAAAAATTATTTAAATAATTTACTTTTTTACTTCAAAAGTTAATAATTAATGAAATGCATTTTTTAATAAACTTTCATAATGTTATCTTTTTAACAAAAAGGGCTATAAGAAACAAAAAAAAATATATAGATTAAATATTTAAACTTTTATGACAACAGAGAACCGTAAAAAAATGTTAATTAACAATTGAATACCTTTTTGAAAAATTATGATACAACTTTTATTTTCACGGGATCATATTTTTTAAAGTGTCTAGATGACACCAGAATTTTTTAAATTTTTTTAAATAATATTTAATTGAAAAAAATTATTTAAAAACTGCGCTTACTACAATGGCGGCGCGCGCATGCCGGAACTGCCTCGCCAAAGCCGATTTTCAACGTTAAATTAAAATTATAAATATTGGAACTACAATTCCGGGAATCAAGAAATTATCTGCTCTTTTAGAAACTTTTATAATATTTGAGCTATCACTTATACTTTTTGAGATTTTACCAAAAAGCTGGACGGCTATTTTTTTTACAGTTTTCTGTTAATAAAAATTATACTTTTTTTCATCAACGATACTTTAAAGAGACTTGTAACTAATTTTCGCAGGGAATCAACTTCTTGACTAGACTATAAGGTAATGTTTGAAGTAAACTTATACCAAATATAAATAAGTAACTTAAAGTGTTCTACGTTATTTTAACTTAATTTCATTAATGCTCTTAAATTCGTTAAACCTTAAACGCAACTTTAAAAATGGAACGAAAAAAATAAAGTTTAAAATAATAACTTAAAAATATAAAAAATACTACTTAAAAACCTAGGTAGCAATATTGTTTAAGTAAAATAAAAAACGCAATTTCTAAAAGAGGCATACAACTAAGAAAAATATATTTAACATAAAACTAAAGTAATAGATACTAAGAAAAAAGCTACAAATATATATTTTTATGCTAATGTTGCATTAAAATGTTACTTAATTACAATAAATTAAATAAAGCCCAAAGAAAAACAAAAATAAATTTAATGAATTTTTAATACATTTTAATTCTTACCTATTTGCTTAATCTAAATCTGTTATGTTCCTTAAAAAAAAGGGTCTCTGATAGAACCCTGAATTGAATACGCCATATTAAATTTTCAAATTTTCACCTAAGTTTTTTAATTTTCAAATTTTGACTCAACCCCCCTAAAATCCTTAAATTCCGAATCTAAAGCAAATTGGTTCATAAATGCCAAAATCCACCGTTTTAAATTTTTTATTTTAAATTTCCAAATTTTTACCTATGATTCCAAATCAGCATCACATTGATTTTTGCAAATTAAGATAAAGAATTTTTAAACATTTGCCTATAAGGATCTTAAAATAAGGAAACATACCAAAAGAAGAAATCTAGGGCTTAGGACCCCTGACCCTACAAGGTAAAACAATCAAGATTGTGGGAAAGGTAAAATATTTGGATGTCATCCTAGACTCTAAACTTACCTGGAACCAACATCTTCAGAAAATAAGAAAGAAAGCGAAGATGACTCTTATATTAATTAGACGCGTTCATGAAAAAACATGGGACCTTAAACCCAACGTGGTTTATTGCTTATACACCATGGTGGTAAGGCCTATGATAACATACGCATCACTGGTATGGTGGACAAAAATGCGACAAAGAACTGCTATTACAGAACTGGCCAAGGTACAAAGACTTGCTTACTTAGCTATAGCAGGGGCAATTAAAACAACCCCAACAGCAACCATGGAGACCTTTCACCACTTAACCTCATAGTGATGGGAGAGGCAAGAATGAACTACTTCCGACTGCCACAGAAACCTACTGGTGTCTACGCTAGTTTGGGACATAACAACATAAAAAGTCAGGTTGGCGGCAACATCCTGAACGAGAGAACAGACCATATGATTTCCCAATACTTATTTAACAAAATTTTCAAGGTAAAAATTCCAGATCGAAGTGAGTGGCAGCAACCCGATCTCCCCGGTACGGTTGGGGACATTATCTGGTATGCGGAAGTTTTTAAAACCGAGCAGGGAACTGGAGCGGGACAGTACAGTTAAATGAGAAATTCACAATTCTCCGTTCCACTGGGAACACACAGTACAGGGTGAGTCAAAGATAGAGTAAAGTTCATTATTCCATTGGTTTCAAAAGTTATGAGAAAATAGTAAATACAAAAGATGTAAATATTCTTGGGATGCACAATTTAAAATTATTTTAAAGTATACAGGGTGGCTCAAAAAAGCGAGACGAATAAAACATACATTTTTTTAAATGAAACACCCTATTTTTAAATTTTGTTTTGAATTCCTTTTAAAATTCTTCAACTTTTTTATTAATAATAATGCATACCTAAACCTAATAGTTTTTCCAATATTTCAATTTTTCTAAAAAGAAAATAATTTTCACACTTGCAAAAAAATTACGATAGCGCCATTATTTTTGAAGGTAGATCACTCATATTTGATATTAGCGTTATTCGAAGATGACGAAAAAGATATATACAACGGAATTTTAATTAGATGCTACAGGGTGTTCAAAATAAACGAATATATTTGGATCATTTTAAATTGAAAAATTTCGAATTTTTTTAAATGGCGCACCATATATATTATTATTTTTTCTGAAAGATCTTACAAAAACCCACAACTTTTATTAAGTATGTCATATACCTATTTTTAATGCTTTCGATTTATTTTAACTTTTCCAATATTTACCCTTCTTTCTGTCTAAGACTATTGCTATAACATTAGTTGGCCATGACAAAATGACATTGTCAAATTTTAACCTGAAATCTGAGTAAATAAATTCATAAAATTTATTGTGGTGTCAGTAAATTTAAAAAAAATAAGTATGGATTTTCCTAAAGCTGAATTAATTGATATAATTTATATACTGGGTGAGGCGCAAAGAAATTCTTTGTTGGCAGTAAGACTTTACAAGGCGAAGTACCCTAATAGACGTGTACCGACTAGGCAATCTCTTCAGTGTTTAATGGAACGGTTTAATGCTAGTGGTAGTATTGAATATGAAAAACGGAAAGTGGTAAACCGGAATGCTACCAATGAGGAAAAAGAATTGAAAATTTTACTTCAAGTTCAAGATAATCCCCCGGTCAGTAGCCGTCAAGTAGCTAGCTTATGTGATACATCCCAATCTACCGTTAACCGCACCACTAGAAAACACAAATATCATCCCTTCCACATGGAACTACACCAAGAACTTCTAGACCGCGATTTTGAACAAAGGGTAAACTTCTGCACCGTTATAAATGAAGCAATAGAGGCCGATCCAAATTTTTTGTCTAAAGTAATGTTTTCCGATGAAGCTACTTTTCGCAGTAATGGTGCAGTTAATCGTCATAACATGCACTATTATTCAACAGTTAATCCAGTCTGGGTACGGGAAGTGCAAAACCAAAACCATTGGTCACTTAATGTGTGGTGTGGAATAAAACACTTTAATGTTATTGGACCATATTTTGCAGAAAGATTTACCTCAACTTCTTCCAGAATTTGATAACATTGAGATCCAACAAATGTGGTTTCAGCAAGATGGAGCTCATCCGCATTACCATCGAGAAGTTCGAGAATTTTTAAATAATCATTACCCACAGAAATGGATCGGTAGAGGTGGATTCATTGGATGGCCCCCTCGATCATGTGAGTTAACACCACTAGATTTCTTTTTGTGGTGATATGTTAAAGATCGTGTTTATGTGAATCCCCCTACAACACCAGAAGATATGGAACATAGGATTCGGGACGCGTGCAGGAGAATAACACCGTTTATGCTAAGGAACGTCCAAGAAAATATACGAAAAAGACTAAACATGTGTATCCAAGTAGAAGGGCATATTTTTGATCATTTATTGCGCCATAATAATAATTAAAAATAAGTTAATTTGTAGTAATAGGTATTTATTATTATTTACTTTTTCTGTGAATTTAAAATTTAAAAATGGCCAACCAATGTTATAGCAATAGTCTTAGACAGAAAGAAGGGTAAATATTGGAAAAGTTAAAATAAATCGCAAAGTATTAAAAATAGGTATATGACATATTTAATAAAAGTTGTGGGTTTTTGTAAGATCTTTCAGAAAAAATAATAATATATATGGTGCGCCATTTAAAAAATCGAGATTTTTCAATTTAAAATGATCCAAATATATTTGTTTATTTTGAACACCCTGTAGCATCTAATTAAAATTCCGTTGCATATATCTTTTACGTCATCTTCGAATAACGCTAATATCAAATATGAGTGATCTACCTTCAAAAATAATGGCGCTATCGTAATCTTTTTGCAAGTGTGAAAATTATTTTCTTTTTTAGAAAATTGAAATATTGGAAAAACTATTAGGTTTAGGTATGCATTATTATTAATAAAAAAGTTGAAGAATTTTAAAAGGAAATCAAAACAAAATTTAAAAATAGGGTGTTTCATTTAAAAAATGTATGTTTTATTCGTCACGCTTTTTGAGCCACCCTGTATACTTTAAAATAATTTTTAAATTGTGCATCCTAAGAATCTTTACATCTTTTGTATTTACTATTTTCTCATAACTTTTGAAACCAATGAAATAATGAACTTTACTCTATCGTTGACTCACCCTGTACTGTATTTCAAACGGAAATATATGCTTTACTGCACTGTGAAAAAGAAAATAGCAGGAGGGCTTATAAAAACAAGCGGATCTGTATAATTACAGTCAGCCAAGCGTCACTGGGGGCACTACTAAACCCCAAGGTAACGTCCAAGCTGACATGGGAATGCCCAAAAGAACTGCAAGTCGTGAAAGAACGCAATAGAGTAACTCTCTTGTGGGTACCCGGACATTCGGGAATAGAAAGCAACGAAAAAGCGGATGAGCTTGCAAGACAGGGATCATCCACACCATACTTTGAACCAGAACCTGCCCTTGGAGTAACTAAAACCACAGCACGAGGGCAAACCAGGGAATGGATCCGAAACAAACACGAGGATTACTGGGGAAACCTCAGTAGAATTAGACAGGGAAAAAGCTTCATAAGGGGTCCATTCAAAAGAACGAAAGAAGAACTACTTAGACAAAGTAGAAAAAGACTTCGCATAACAGTAGGGTTACTAACAGGGCACGATAGCCTAAGAGGACACCTACCCAAGATAGGCTCATACAATAGGGACCCAAGTTGCAGAATGTGCGACGAGGGGGAAGAAACGGCCTACCATATCCTGTGCGAATGTGAAGCATTGAATCACAAAAGGGAGGCATTATTTGGATAATCGAAAATGAGCCCATAGGAATATATCAACCAACCAGTCTCGGGGTTATACCGACTTATAGAAGGAACAAGACTAATGAGAGGATGGTATAAAAGATAATGGCACAAAAAGCCCAAGAGGCTGCGCTGCCTCCTGTAGTGAATCAAGACAGCTCCCAGAGAAGAAGAAGAAGAAGAAGTAGATAAAGAAAGATGATCCGGATTCGTGAACTGATAAATAGGAATCAATTCCCTGGATTCGATTCCTTTTTTCCTTAAAAAAGGAATTGTGATTCATATTGTTTTTTTTTTTATAAAAAGCACTCTACGTACTTCTTAATATTACAATCTGGTCAAAGTTGACCAATAAGCAATTTGTCTCTAACCTAAATTACTAATGTCCTTAAAATTAAGAGCTTACCCTACGATGTCTCTTATTTTTTTTTAATTAAAATAACGCACTTAACATAATATGCAGTACACGCACAAGCACTATGCTCTGCTTTTCACTAAAACACTCAAAGGGCTTCTTCCGCTTAAGTCTTCTTACTAGGTCGGTGTTATCAAGGAGCTGGATGGCCTCGATATTCACATGATTATGAAGTCGGTGTTTATGACGTTCTGCTACATTCTTGATTATCTTTTCCACAGTTTCCATGCCCAGGTCTCGATGGAGGTCACTGTTCCTCACGTACCAAGGAGCATCTACGATGTTCCTTAGTACTTTATTTTGGAATCTCTGGATTATTTCGATGTTGCTTGTTTTGGTACAGCCCCAGAGTTGGCAACCATAGGACCAAACAGGTCTTATTATTAGCTTATACAGTAGAAGCTTATTGTGTAAAGACAAACTGGAGTTTCTTCCTATCAGCCAATACATTTTCTTGTATTTTATACCAAGTTCTTCCCTTTTTTTCTTAATATGTGCTTTCCAGCGTAGCTAAGCATCTAAAGTTATACCTAAGTCCTTTGCTGTGGTTGCATAAGGCACCTATGTGTTATTAATTCTACCTGGAATATTTTGTGTTTTTTTATTGGTAAAATTGACGTGAACTGATTTATTTTCATTTAACCTAATTTTCCATCTGTCAGTCCATCTATAAATTTGGTTAACTGATGTTTGAAGTTTGTAAGTTGCTTCTTCAATAGTGTATCCTACAGCTAAAATAGCAGTGTCGTCTGCAAAAGTAGCAATGGTATCATTTTCTGGTATTGGTATGTCACACGTGTATAGTAGGTACAGGACCGGACCTAATACACTTCCTTGAGGGACTCCTGCTCTAATTTCTCTTAGGTTTGAATAAGTATCCTCCTGTTTAATTCTAAAATATCTTTCTGATAATATATAGGACTGCAAGATTTGCGAATATTGTTTTGGCAGAAAAGTTTTCAGTTTATGAATTAAACCCTCATGTCACACTTTGTCAAATGCCTGTGCCACGTCTAGAAAGATGGCTGAACACACTTTCTTTTCTTCTAGTGATTTTTCAATAATATTAGTTATTCTATGCACTTGATCAATAGTGGAATGTTTGCTTTTAAACCCAAATTGATGTGTTGGAATTAAGTTTTTGGCTTGAATAATGGGGTTAATTCTTTTAAGTAGAAGTTTCTCAAACAACTTTGACATAATAGGTAATAATGATATTGGTCTATAGGAAGAAACTTCATGAGAGGGTTTTCCAGGTTTGGCAATCATTATTACTTCGGCTACTTTCCATAACCTTGGTACATATTTTAATCTGAAGGCTGCATTAATCAGATTGGTCAGTTTTACAATAGCCTTTCTTGGGAGTTTTTGCAGTATTTCACCTGTGATTAAGTCATAGCCAGGAGCTTTTTTCAGGTCTATATTTTCTTTGATTTCATTTAATACCTCTTTGGGAGTAGTAGGCCGGATATTTTCTTCTAGTTGAGCTGGTTCTTCACATACTGGCACGTAATTCTGCTCTATGTTTGGTTTAAATGTATTTTCCAGATGTGTAGCAAATATTTCCGCCTTCTGCTCATTACTTCTGACCCATCCATTTTCAAGTCTAATTGGCGAGGAATGGATGATAGGTCTTTTAAGTCTCCTAGTAGCTTTCCATAAAGAGTAGTCAGTACTACTGTCATCTGTCAACTCCCTTATGTAAGAGTTAATTGAGTTATTTTTTAGTTGTGATATTTCTCTCTTAAGTTGTTGGCTGGCATTATTTAGAATAGTCTTATCTTGAGGGTTCCTGGTTTGTTGCCATTTTCTTCTTAGTTTTCTCTTCTCAGTTATCAGATTCCTTATTTCCTTTGGATAATTGTTTCCTTTTATTCTTGGTTTTGGTGTAGGGGTATTCTCCCATGCTGTTTGCTGTATATTATAAATTTCTTCATTTAATTGATCTACACTTTTTAGCGGTACTGCCAGATCAATTTTTTTTTCAAGACTTAACTTAAGACTGTCCCAATCGGTCAGTTTACTAGTTAGTGTTGGATTATTTTCTTTTCTAATGACGTTATCACTTACAGTTAATACTATGGGCGAGTGATCAGAATTCATGTCCCAGCCATCATCAATGTCCAAATAATTGGCAGAAATGTTTTTGTAAGAAAAATCTATAAGGTCCGGAATCTTGTTTCTATCTGTTGGCCAATAGGTGGGTCTTTCTGTAGATAAAGACTCACAGCCGTGTTCGGTGATTGCTAACAACAACTCCCTTCCTTTGGTAGTTGTAAGTCTAGAACCCCAATGTGTATTCTTTGCGTTAAAATCCCCTCCTATAATAAATTTATTTCCTAAACTATTGAAAAACTCAAGATATTGTTCTCTTTTAATTGAATGTCTAGGTGGACAGTAATTTAAACTTACATTTATTTTACAATTTTTGGTATGAACACAAACTGTAGTAGCTTGAATATGTGCTGTTTTATATTGTGCCTCTTCATAGTGAAGTATATTTTCTTTAATAATAATAGCACTGCCTCCTTTTGCTGTATTATCGGGATGTATTGTATGATATACCTTATATCCCCTAATTTAATAAATGACTGATTTGTGAAATGTGTTTCAGAGACGAGACCCAAATCGATTTTCTCAATGTCAAGGATTGCTTGTAATTCTTGTTGATGTTGAAGCAATCCGTTGGCATTCCATTCCATAATTCTAAGTTCATTGGCCATTTCTAATTTTTGGAATAGCCCCTTTAGCGCTATGTTCAAGTCGAGTAATCCTTTCATTCATTTTTTTAATTTCTTCCAATATTAGCTTCAGAGTTGGGTCTGGTTCTTTCTCTTGCTGGGGATTTGGTTGCATATATGTGCTACCAGTATTTTGAGCTGCGGCTTCGCTGTACTTTTTATTAACAGTACCTCTTTGTGGTAACGTCCTCTCAGTATTTTTCTCTTTTTCAGTTATCAATAATTTTTTTGTTTAGTTTGGTAAACTGTTCTTCTTTAAGTTTTTGTTCTTAATTTTTTGCATTTCTTTAGCAACAATACATCCCCGATAATTAGCAGGATGATTGCCGCCACAGTGGATGCATTTTGGTTCAATATTTTGGGGCTTATCACATTCTATAGTAAGATGTTTTCCTACGCTCTTAACGCATCTTGGTTCTCTGGCACAATATTTCCAAGTAACGTTAACATAAACATATCCAATGGCTGTTTGGTTTTCCATTTAAGTTTATTGACTGCATCCAAAGCTTTAAAGCCTCTTTTTTGCAATTCTTCTATGATTTTTTGTGGGTGACAAGAGCGATGTAACTTATTAACCATGACTTTAATTGGTTTCTGTTGTTTGTTTTCGTAGGAGTGATATTGAATATTCTTCTCATTTAAAGCTGTGATTAAGTTTCTATACTGGTCACTATCTAGTACATTTACTTTAAGTATTTCACTATTAACAATTTTTGTTGTGAAATTATTCACCTTCGTTCGAAGAAAATTATAAAAGTCATCATATTTTTTTACGCCCTCCACTACCACAGGTGGTGGCAATTTTGTCTTTAAATTATTTTTGTTCCTCTTCAGGGACAGGCTTGGGTGGAGAAAGGGAGGTATCCATTTTTCGTTTTTTATTATTTCTTGACTTTACCCTAATCCACTCTGTCTCTTTGGCCAGTTCTTCATCATCTGTCTGATATTCGGTTTCTTTATTTTTTTCTAACTCTGTCTGGTTCATTTTTGTGGTTAACTCTGTGAGTTGCTGTTTTAATTGGGCCAGTTCTTTTTCAAGAACAGTTACTTTATTGCACATTGCATCTCTGTTACTTTCAGCAATTTTCCAAGCATTGTATAAAATTTGTTCATTTTGTGACCTCTGACAATTTTCTTGGAAAAGCGCTTGGACTAAAAAGGTTTCATTTTGGTTAGCTGGCTGAAATGCCATACTCGTTTTTTATTTAAATAAACTAAATAAAACGAATTCTATTTCGCGATAACTTAACGACCATCGTCCGGCCCGTCGGATATCACTCGCGGTAAAAAATAGGCTTATCTTTACGGCTTTGATAAGGGAGCTCAATCGAACACTACGTTAGCCTTCACGATCCGTACGAATACTATTCATATTGGTGATTCGATTCCTTTACAAGGATCTGGATCCGTAAATCAATTCTTTTTTTGAAGGATCCGTCCCAGCTCTGTTAGCTACCAACTACATTATAGTGTACTTTACACCCGTGCGGACATAAAGTGCACTTTATGTTCGCGCGGGACGTACAGTGCACTTTATGCCCGCATGCGTATAAAGTGCACAAGTAATATGTGTGGGTAACTAAGCAATAAAAACACATTTATAAACTAGTACTGCATAAAAGTTTGTATAGACCGCGGGTTTGTAAGGACGTCGCTTTCAGGGCATAAATATCTACTATATACCCTTAGTACATAAATAACTATAATGACCACCATCCAAATAAAACGAATTTAATGATGATTAATATAAAAAATAAAGCCTATTACAAAGAGTTTTTATAACTGTAAGACTGATTGTATGACTAAAGTCAAAAGCCTAAAAAATAAAAAAGCAATTCTTTTTTCTATATGGGTTTAAGATTTATCAAAGAAGATAAATATATTTCTTAAAATTGTGTTATTCTATTAAGACCATTAAAGTAGTTGGAAATGTCGAATCACTAGATACATGTTAGCATAAAATAAATATAATATTATTTTATTCCCTATTGATGTTAGTCTAATAAGCTTTTAGCCAATACTACAAAAGACCCCTTTAAGATACCATCAGTAGGTATCTTCAAAGGTCTTTAATATAAAGGTATTTTGATTAAAATTAAATGTTTTTTAAAGTTTTATGTGCCCCTTAATACACACATATACATATGAACAAACAATATAGTACTGACATGGAACATATTCAAATAGAATCGTAAAAACTCTTTTAATGCGTCCATTTATTAAAGGAAGGTAAAATTAAATTTACATACTAAGCAAAAATAATAAATAAGAGTTTATTTTTGGTTTAAAATGTAATGCAACAAATAAACATTTTACCAAATCTAACTGCATGGTCAAGATTTAAAAACAAGTAAAGTACTCTTTTAAAAAACATATTTTGGCTGTAAATTATTTTTTTAAGATATGTCTTATTTCTTCATAAAATGCGCCTGTTTTTAAAAATAATGTAATGATTTTAAAAACAAGAATCATTGTATTTAACTGAACTAGTTATATTCCCTTTCGCTTTGAAGTGTGGAAAAGATTTTATTCTTTTCCGTCGTCATCAGAGTAATTAATTAACAATCATTTCTTTGTTGCCTGCAGACAGACGGGTGTTTAATGCAAACAAAATAAATATTATAATAATTTAATAATACAGGGTGATTCAAAAATCGATTACAAAACTTAAAAGGGTAATTCTCCATTACAAAATAATGGTAGAGCCTCATATATATTTTTTCAAAATGTCATTTGTTTTCGAGTTACAAGCCGACAAAGTTCAATTTTTTATTTTTTGTTTTTTAAACTTTTTACTTACTGAAAAACCGATTTCACTAATATTTAAAACCTAGACTGAGTCGATTGCGCTTCATTATTTTAGTAACAATTTACATTGATTGTGTGCCGCTAGAGGGCACCTACATTGAAAATTGTTTTTTTGTCATAATTTTTTAGTTTTAGAAGCTACACTAGTTTCTAGTATGTTTTCTTAAAGACTGATGAAAGGCCTTTAAAAAAGGTGCTCTTCATTTAACTCGCTAAATCCAACCGACTAGACGTAAATCGCCTTTTAAAATTAAGTGGCAAATTCATTTTTCTTATTTCCTTACCACCAGATACCAGGTTATTGGCAAGGTGAAAAAAATGACTTTTTGAAAAAAAAAATATTTGAGACTCTACCATTATTTTGTCATATAGAATCAGCCTCTTAAGTTTCGTGATCGATTTTTGAATCATCCTGTATATAACATAAACTTATAGTTTTTCCTTTGGGGATTCTCTGATTTGACGGTCTGATTTTTATGTTTATTGATAAGTGTTTCAGGAGTAAACGGATAAATTTTAAGATAAAAATATTCATTAAGACCAAAGTTATAGCGCTCTGAAGACACCTGCCTCGAAAAAATTACCCTCACTATCTCTACGAAATCAGCTGATGGATTATCTGAGGTGTTAATCTTTAAGTATAAATACATGAAATAAACTATTATAAAATAAAAAATTGGACTTTTGACTGGAAGCTGGTGAAACTGCTTTGCAAGACCTATATATATATATATATATATATATATATATATATATATATATATATATATATATATATATATATATATATATATATATATATATATATATATATATATATATATATATATATATATATATATATATATATATATATATATATATATATATATATATATATATATATATATATATATATATATATATATACAGTGTGAGGATTTTAAAGTGTTACAATGCGATATCTCTAAAATGTGTTGCACGATTTTAACAAAAGTTGGTATGGGTAACAAGTAGCGAGGGGACATACTCTGACGTAGTACTTAAATTTTACCCCCTCCAGTTTTTGACGGGTGGGGGAACTTCAGAATTTTAAATGGAAAGGTGTAGTTTTTTCTATGAAATTTTAATCAGCATAAAAAACTACATAAGCGTACAAAAAATTACTTCATTTGCTTTACGGGTTGCATACTTATCAATAATCAACTTTTATTTTAAAAATTTTAGTTTATTCTTCGTCAAAAATTATGTATGTAAGCAGAAAATTGTTGCATTTGGTAGTTACTTAGGTAACGACCTACTCTGTCAAGTAGTGACATTTGTGTCAAAAATATCTCTAGTCTCTCTTCAGATCTCTTCAGATATGGAGCAAAACTACGACATTAAGATCAATATGTTATTAATTTTGGGTGTATGTAGGAAGAATTACCGGGAAGCTGCACAATTGTGGGCTGTCAGGTTTCATGCTATTCCTAAGTCCCACATGGCATTTAAGAGGCTGGAAGACCGAGCTCGCAATACTGGAAACCTTCGTGCCAAAAAGAGAATTCGGCGACGAACTAAAACCAGTGAAGACATGGCCGTTGGAATTTTGGTCACCATTAATTTAAATCCCCACGTTGGTTCCAGAGAACTTGCTCAAGATTCGGGAATGTGTCAAAAATCAGTACTAACTATTTTACATTCCTACAATTTTCACCCTTATCCGTTAGTCTTCACCAAGAACTGTACGGCGAGGATTTTCAAAATCGAGTAACATTTTGTACCTGGTTAAGGATGAAGATTCAAGAAAATCTGCTTTTTTAACACAAGTGATTTTTTTCTGATGAGGCTACGTTTACTAATTGTGGTCAGGTAACTATTTATTTGCCACTAGGATATTTTGCATTTGGTATTGCAATTCGCATTAATTTTCTGCTTTTAATTTAAGGTCAATAGACACAATATGCACTATTGGGCAGCTGAAAATCCACACTGGATTAGGATGGTGCCAAATCAGCATCCTTGGTCAGTGAATACCTGGTGTGGTATTGTTGCAGACAAAGTAATTGGCCCACATTTTTTGATGGCCCACTAAATGGGGAAATGTACAATAACTTTTAAATAACAATTTGCCGCAGCCTAAATGACAATGGAATTAGGCAAGAAGAAGTGTGGTTTCAAGCAAGATGGTGCTCCACCACACTTTGCGCGGCAAGTACGAGATTCTCTGAATTACATATTTGGAGATAGGTGGATTGGGCGAGTGGTCCTGTAAATTGGCCTGCTAGAATCTCCTGATCTGACCCCCTTAGATTTCTTTCTATGGGGATTTATAAAACAAAAGTTATGGCTACAGCACCAACCACACCAGAAAACATGAAAAACCGTATTCGACAAGCTTGTACATTAGTAACTGCCGACATGTTAAATCGTGTGCGCAACTCCTGTCAAAAAAGAATTTTGAAATGTTTAGAAGTCAACGGAGGCTACTTTCAACACCTTTTGAAGCATAACCAGCGTTAATTTTAAATATTCTAATTAATTTATTGTTTCGTTTATTATTTCCTTAAAAATTCGTTACTAGGCAACCCGTAAAGCAAATGGAGTAATTTTTTGTACATTATGTAGTTTTTTACGCTTGATTCATGAAAAACTACCTTTCCATTAAAATTAAGTTACCCCCACCGTCAAAGTAGGTAAAATTACTCGTCAGAGTATGTCCCCTTGCTACTTGTTACCATACAACTTTTGTAAAAAATCTTATACACTTTAGAGATATCCCATTGTACTTTAATCTCACACTGTATATATTATATATATTATATAATATATATATAATATATATTATAATATATATAATAATATATTATATATATATATATATATATATATATATATATATATATATATATATATATATATATATATATATATATATATATATATATATATATATATATATATATATATATATATATATATATATATATATATATATATATATATATATATATATATATATATATATATATATATATATATATATATATATATATATATATATATATATATATATATATATATATATATATATATATATATATATATATATATATACAACAAAGGTACTAAATTTCTTGGGTATCGGTCCACAAGAGGGCTAATTAAAGTGAAACACTTCTTAGTTTAACGAGCTTTCGAAAATATTTATTTTCTTCCTCAGGTCTACAATATGGAAAAAAAACATACAATCAAAAAACAGGCAAATCTTTCTCAATTTTAGGTATACTTACAACTAAATGCATTATTTAGAAGTTGGTAACATCAACAACAGCTGAGTTTTACAATGTATGGTAACAGGATATTATTTAGTTTTTGAAAAATGCATATTAATGTTTCTTAATAATTAACACGTTGAGTGCCACGATGAAATCACGTTAACGGCTCTGAGAACCCGGCTCCAACTTTTGGGTTATATACATTTTTTTCAGCGTTAAATGCATTTGTTTGGCATTGTTAACATACTCTGACAATTTTCAAGGTCACCAGTGGCTGTCCAGTAAACTGGACATTGGACTATATAGATGATTTTACCCTAAATGTCCCGATGTCCAGTTAACTGGACATGTAAATATTTATTTAAAAACTACAAATAAAAATAATTTGTCCATTTGCTTTATTTAAAATAAAAAAAAATAAAAACATGTTTAGTAAAATACAGTAAATTAATAGTTCAATTCCAATTTTTGAAACAGGGATATACACATAGATCTGGTTTATCTGGACAAACTGGACAGAAATATCTAGTTTTCTTTTGAACTTTTGTTGCCGTACACTGACGGAATCTCTTCATTGTGCTTTTTTCTTTTTCTGTAATGTGTATATGTTAGTGTATGTGTACCCCCTTATCTGTCACCTAAGGGTTAGTGTTTGAATGTGTGAGTGTGTGTGTGTGCACGTACGTGACCGAGAGAACACAAATTATAGATTCATGATGATGTTTTGTCTATTCCAGATTTTATGTTTTAATATTTACTTACAGCCCTTTGCCCATAGCATTACCATACACTTATCCTAGAGTTATATTTAGGTCCGGTGTAGCATAAAAGTGTTAACAATAGAGAAAAAAAAAACACAAAAAGGGGAAGGACCAGCCTACATTCTTAAGTGAGGTTCAACTGAACATAAAGAGTGGCTACTTACAAAAGGAATGTTAGGTTATCAAGAAGAGAAAGAAAGAGAAAAAAAAAATACAGAATAAAAAATCAAAAGTATTAAAAAATTAATTATGTTGACAGTTATTATTTAAATGTTTTAGCTTGATGAAAAAGAACTATTGGAATCATTGTTTGTCTTTTGTTTTAGGTTAAAATTGAGTAAGTTAGAGTAAATGACACTTAGATTGTCAATGTCAGTTTTTTTATTGATACTGTTAGAATGTTTATATATCTCTATCATCTCTAGAACCACTCTTTTGTTATAATTTGCCTACACACACAAAATTTTTGTTTCTTCAAAATTAAAAATATGTCCAAGTTGATTACAATGTTGAGACAATGCACAAGAGTTTTTTCCTAATCTACAATCACTTTTATGTTGTGTTAATCTATCTTTGACAATCTATCTTCTAAATAATGCATTTAGTTGTAAGTATACCTAAAATTGAGAAAGATTTGCTTTTTTTTTTGATTGTATGTTTTTTTTCCATATTGTAGACCTGAGGAAGAAAATAAATATTTTCGAAAGCTCGTTAAACTAAGAAGTGTTTCACTTTAATTAGCCCTCTCCTGGACCGATACCCAAGAAATTTAGTACCTTTGTTGTTTAACTGGTCGGCCAAGACTTCCCTCCTCCTTATTTTTTATATATATATATATATATATATATATATATATATATATATATATATATATATATATATATATATATATATATATATATATATATATATATATATATATATATATATATATATATATATATATATATATATATATATATATATATATATATATATATATATATATATATATATAAGTATAGGGTGGCCCACCATATTCGCCTCGGTTTTTCTACGAGAAATGAAAAGAGTTGGGAAAAAACTTTTAGCACGGTCATATGTGGGTCCATGAGGAGCATATATAAAAATTATTTTGAAATGTAGAAAGTATAAATCAAAGCTATATTTTTTCTTATGGAACTCCCCATATTTTTTTCTATTTTTAGAAACTGTACACCAAATAAAGGTAAGTTATTGTTATATTTCCTATCCCTAAAACTGACCGTTTCTGAGAAATTTAGAGAAATTTAAAAATACAGACCATAATTTAAAAATTGTTTACACCCTGTAACATATAACGAGCTCCTCTTAATTAAATTTATTGCTTAGCACAAGGTTTAAGTTAACTATCACATAAAAGTTTTTCTCTTATATTAAACAGAGTGTTGAAAAAAATTGCCTCAAAGTTTGGACACACATTTTATTAAATAACTTCCTTAAGTTAAATGGAACATCCTGTATTTAGTGGCCTATTTTGACGCGGAACTAAATTCCCTTTAAAACCATATTAGGGTTTCCTATACCTATCTCTTCAACAAGTTAAGAAATTTTCGTACGACGTTTCGTTTTCGTAAAACCATCATCAACTTTTTTTTTAAATACGGCACTCAATTGTTTTTTGCATTTTTTTAAAGCAGTTATAATCCCAAATACTACAATGATGTATAAAACTTAATATTTTTCTGTTAAATAAACATATTTTTCATAAGAGGCAATAAGTTAGACAAGGAACGCACATCATTCCTTATAGGGGCGTTACATATTTGTTAATAAATATTAAGTGTAATACATTTTTGTAATTGGGATAATAAGGGGTAAAAAACAATTAAATAAAAAACCCAGGTCCATATTTAAAAAAATAAAGTTGATGATGGTTTAACGAAAACAAAACGTCGTACGGAAAATCTCTCAACGCTGTTTTGGAGAGCTTAAAAAGTAGCCACAAGAAAGTGTCTTTTGTTTTTCCATATCTCTTTAAATAACGTCAGAAAAAAATAAAAATGAAATCAGCAAATTTCGGTTTTCTCCGGATGTCTCCGGAAGTACTCGGAATTTTGCAACTTTCTAAAGTGGACATGGTTAGTTACACAAATACATGCATGCATGGGGATCTCGGAAACCGTAAGAGATACGAAGTCGGTTAAATTATGGCAAAGTTGCGCAATTAGGTGCCTAACAACATGCCGTTTAGAAACTTGTAAAATTCCGAGTACTTCCGGAGAGATCCGGAAAAAACTGAAATTTGGCGATTTCGTTTTTATTTTTTTCTGACTTTATTTGAAGAGATAGGGAAAAACAAAAGACATTTTCTTATAGCCACTTTTTAAGTTCTACAAAACAACGTTAAGAGATTTTCCGTACGACGTTTCGTTTTCGTTAAACCATCATCAACTTTATTTTTTTAAATATGGACCTGGGTTTTTTATTTAATTGTTTTTTACCCCTTATTATCCCAATTACAAAAATGTATTACACTTAATATTTATTAACAAATATGTAACGCCCCTATAAGAAATGATGTGCGTTCCTTGTCTAACTTATTGCCTCTTATGAAAAATATGTTTATTTAACAGAAAAATATTAAGTTTTATACATCATTGTAGTATTTGGGATTATAACTGCTTTAAAAAAAAAAGTTGATGATGGTTTTACGAAAACGAAACGTCGTACGAAAAATCTCTTAATTTGTTTTGTAGAGCTTAAAAAGTGGCCATGAGATAGTGTTTTTTGTTTTTCCATATCTTTTTAAATAACGTCAGAAAAAAATGGAAACGAAATCAGCAAATTTCGGTTTTTTCCGGATATCTCCGGAAGTACTCGGAATTTTGCAACTTGCTAAAGTGGACATGGTTACTTACGCAAATACATAACTTTGCCATAATTTAACCGACTTCGTATCTCTTATGCTTACCGAGATCCCCATGCATGCACTCGAATCTGTGACACCCTGTATATATATATATATATATATATATATATATATATATATATATATATATATATATATATATATATATTTATAAATATATATAAAAGTCAGGTACTTGCCTTTGTCCTTTTATTAAAAATGCCTAAATATTTTTGTTCTTACTCTTATTCTCATAAAAAGTTTAAATAAAAAAATCATATAACTACACCAAAGTGAAATTCCGGCAGTTTTATTACTTTTTATCAGCATAAAATATGCAAGAAAGCAAATGGTTTATAAATTTATAGCTCTACTGTAAAACCAAAAGATGCAGGTATAAACCAACTGTTTTAGACTGCCAAGACAGCCATTTTGGGAAAGGTAACACACAATCTTTAAATTTTTATTTATATTATATCATATTTTCCTAATAAAGACAATGTAAAATGGATCTGTTTAGTACGTCAGGAATTTTTTAACAAAAATTAACACACATATAGTACAGTTGATACTTATTTTATTTTGTTAATTACTAAGTTAAAAAAGATAAAACTACTTTATTAAACAGTTAAGGAGAAACGTCATCTACCGCTATGGGTTCAACTTCTTTAAATTGTCCTTGCACTTCTAATCCGGAAGCACCATTACAGTAATTAGCGGTGCAGAAATAACAGTTGAAGCTAGAAAGATCAGGATAGTATGCGCTCAGTGTTGCACGAATGTTGTTACAAGTGTTACCAGATAGATCACATCCTCTTGAGACCACATATTGTTTTTCTAAAAACAAAGTTAAGTTAAGATTGGTTTTATTTTAACCATGATATAATATTTTTTTAGAGAAATACATGTTAGTCGAAAATATTTTTTACCAGGATTTCAGATTTATAAATAACACAAATACGTTATAACCAAAATACCCAAAAATAATTTAATAAAATAGTAAAGCTACAATCTAGTATATTATACTATATTTACTGTCCTAGATATTTGGTCACATCATTGCGTAACTTTTTTAGTTGAAAATAGTGATGGGCCGTATTTCTGGTATTTAAGTATTTTATTACTCGTTAAAAAATATTCAAATCACTACTTGATTTTAGGAACACGCATTTGTATTGGAATACTGGTAATTAGTTATCGAATAGGGTAAACTGGTTCATAGTGGGACGCGGTCCATAGTGGAAATTTCACTCTCCTGGCTATTTTTTCGTCGTGGTAGAGCAATGTTTTAGTGTGTATGCTATATGCTATCATAACAGTGCCGCTTTTGAATCTCTTGTTGGTTTTTTAATTGGTACGGTGCGTTTCGATATTTTTTAAATTCAGGTGAGTGATCAGCTGAAAATTTGTATTTTCATGTTCAGATTTTTTCGAGTAATCCACCGAAATGTATCCTTATTAACAAGAATTTAGTATGGATATCTAAAACATACATAACCTCAAAATTGTCTTATTCTGTTTAATACTTAGCTCGGCCACTTTGATTAAATTTTTGGTCATTTGTAAGTTGCTACACCATGGTCCATACTGGAATATAATAACAAAGGTAATGAGATACATGCTAAAATATGCTAAAACACACTAAAAAGTTTTATTCTTTGCAGAATTAAATATGCCGAAACATCCATGATCCCAACTGTCAGCAGTTTGTGAAAAAAGCAAAGAGGATCATGTAGTATATGCAAGGTCTATGCAGTCTGCAGTAACAGATGTTGTAGAAAATTAAATGACATTGATGAGTACATCCAAAAAGCATGGTCTAAGCCAGGGGTCTCCAAACTACGGCCCGTGGGCCACATCCGGCCCGCGGACAGATTTTGTCCGACCCGCGGAGAGCTAGCATACTTGAAAACTCCTTTTAGAGAACAAATAATTTTTATAGCAAATTAAATTTAGTTTACTGAAGTATTCTAATTTTATGTTGAATAATTATTAATATGACATCTACATTGATATGGTCATGGGCTAACTCCGCTAACTCATAACATTCTTGTAGGCTTATTGTTATTGTTTTTGTGATAGGTTGGATAAAGAAACACATAATTGTAATGAGTAAAGACATGTATAATATGCAGAAAATTTAACTTCAGTATATAATAACTTACAAATTATTGAAATGAATCCAACTAACATTTTATACATTTTAAATAATCACATAACTTATAACAAACATAATGACATTTGAAATACTAATGAGATTTATGTAATTGAGATTTTCCACTGACAATAGTTTGTAGTTGTGGACTAATTTTACTTGTATCAATTATTAAAAGAGATTTAAGATGCTCATCAGTTTTTTCGATCTGTAAACATTTTTTGTGTACTTCATTTTGGAGAAGGTTTTCTCACACAAATAAGTAGTACCAAAAACAGAAAACAGACCACGAGCAAATTTATGCAAATTATCAAATTGTGTCAGTGGAAGACTCTTATAAAATTCCAACAAAGATGAATTTTTATATTTGTTCTTAATTATATCACTGCATTGTAGATCAATCATTTCCATTTGAAGTTCCGGGGCTAGGGTTTCAATGTCCATATCAAAAGGATTCTGAAAAATCTTAATTTGATTCGCAATGGCATCAAAGTCCGAGAAACGAGTATCAAAATTTATCTTCAAAGCACTCAAAGTTTCGATTGCAAAATCGATAGGAAACTCAGTCTCAGTAGTGTGGCTGAATATTTCACATGTTTTAAAATGTGAAAAACATTTACTTCGTAGTTGTGATTGAAACAGTCTCATTTCTTCCGGAATGATTTGATATTAGTGTATAAATCAGGAAGATGCTGGTTTTCTCCTTCCAATCCCAAATTCAGTTCGTTCACATGTTTTGTCAAATCAACATAGAATGCTAACTTCCACAGCCATGCGTTGTTTTGTAATTCAGTAAGAGGGGGATGCTTTTCATTCAAAAAAATTTCGATCACTGCTCGAGTTCAAAAAAGGCTGAAGGACTTTCCACAACTAAGCCAGCGTACGGCAGTATGATAAAGTAAGTCAGTTTCTCCAATCTCTTCAATAAATTATCGGAATTGTCGGTGATTCAGCCCAAAAGATCTGATAAAATTAACAGTTGATATGACTGGTTTCAGAACGTCAGACATATCCAAACATTTTCCGCACAAAGACTGTTGATGAATGATACAATGTAAGACTAATGGTTTTGAACCACCGTCATTTTCTACAGCCTTTGACACAAGAGCGACCACTCCTTTATCTTTCCCACTAATGTTTTTGCCTCCATCAGTTGTAATACATTTCAAGTTTTTCCATCGAAGGTTCTTTTGATTAATGGCCATTTCAACTCTTTTAAAAATATCTGTACCAGTAGTTGTGCCATGAATACTATACATATCAAGAAGTTCTTCGTGTACTTCATAGCTTTTATCTACTCCTCGAATATAAATCAACACCTGAGCAGTATCTGACACATCCGTTGACTCATCCAAGGCCAAAGAAAACCACTCAAAATGTCCATTTTTGTCGAACAGTAGTTGAGAGGATATATTTTCAGCGATGTTTTCTACCCTTCGAGGCACAGTGTTTGCTGACATACTGACAGTTTTTAATAAATTTACCTTTTCAGGGCACATTTCTTCGGCTACTGCAATTATGCATTCTTTGATCATTTCTCCATCGGTGAATGGTTTTCCACGTTTTGCAATTTTAAGAGCCACACGAAAGCTGGCACGAGTTACAGCCTCTTGTTCAGTTTTGAGTTTTGTAAATGAAGATTGCTGCGATTTCAATCCGTGCTGCATAGCTTCGAATTTTTCTGTCCGCAAACTTCCTGTATATTTTGAGTAATTTTGAAAATGTTTTGTTTCATAATGACGTTTAATGTTATATTCTTTGAGAACGGCTATGCTTTCATTGCAAATCAAACATAGCGCCTTGTTACTGGACTCAATTACGAAATACTGAATGTTCCACTGATCTTTGAATTTTCTGCATTCACTATCAATTTTTCGCTTCTTTTCCATACTACTAATTCACACACAAAAGCAACAATTCAAATCAAAATACTGTTATAAAGATGTCTTAAACTTAAACACGCACAAACACGTTTTAAGGAGGTATGCAATATTTTATTTAACAACAGTGTCATAGGAACTGACTTGTGGTTTCGCCACTAGCCTTCTTATATATTCCAATTACTGCCATCTAGATGTGAGTGGAAGACACCAGAACTTTCTCGAACCAACGAGATTATTCTGTACGTGCTATTAGCGCCATCTGTTAGCGATAGAAGGTACTACCTATTTCCGCTTGTGTCCACAAGATGTCGTGTCACGTTACTCCTCATGGCTCGTACTCTACGACTAATCTAGAAATTACAGATAATGACAGGAAAATTAATAATACGCAGTGTTGCCGTGTTGCGGACTTTAGTCCGATTTGCAGCCTTTTTTAAACGTTGTGTACTTTTTCGGACTTTTTTTTTCATCAGTGGACTATTTCACTTCTTACCACCGGCAACAATGATAATATGGTTTTGGCCCTCGGAACTTACTGGAGTAATCAGTATGGCCCTAAGGCTGGAAAGTTTGGAGACCCCTGGTCTAAGCAAGTCAGCTTAACAGTGGAAAATGAAGAAGTTCATATTAGCTAATAAAACTTATGAAGAAAATACAAATGGTTTTGAACTCGGACAAAGCCATGGTCTCAAACCAATATTTACAAGTAGAGAGAAGCAGCTTTTAAGTGAGTATATAATTGAAGCTTGTGAAATGTGCTACGACTTAATATTATTAAATACTCGTAAATTAGCTTACAAGTATGCCATTACTACCAATATAACCGTGCTTTGAGCTTGGCACGAGAAGAAACGAACCCGAGTCAAATGGATGAATAATTTTAGGAAACGACACCCTCTGTTATCGCTTCGAAAACCAGAAGCAACTAGCTTTGGTAGGGCGACCAGCTTCAACAAGCATAACCTGGCTACATTTTTTAACAAATTGAGAAATGTGATAACGGATCATAATATCCAGTCAAACCAAATATACAATTGTGATGAGACTGGTGTCAATAATGTGCATAAACCCGGGAAGGTACTTGCTAACATTAAACAAAAACAAATTGGAAAAGTGACAATTGCTGAACGAGGCACATTAATAACAATGTGCACCGCAATGTGCGCTAATGGGAATTTTGTGCCTCCATTCTTTATATTCCCAAGAAAAATATTTAAGCCTTTCATGCTTACTGGAGCTTCTCTAGGATCAGGCAGTGCAGCTTATCTCTCTCGTTGGATGGCAGGAGACAATTTTGTGAAGTCTTTAGAACTTTATGAAACACGTGCGATGCAGTAAAAAATTCCAAGTTTTAAACATTCTTGACAACCATGAGAGCCAGTACGATGTTCGTGTGCTGAATATGTGTAAAGATAATGGGATTATTTTATTGATATTTGCCGCCCAACTGCAGCCATAAATTACAATCGCTGGACGTGAGCTGCTTCTTTTCATTTAAAATCTATTATAATCAAGGAGTTAACGACTGGATGCTTAATCATCCTGCCGTACCCATGACCATTTACGATGTTTGTAGTGATGTTGGTACTGCCTACCCTAAAGCATTTACCCCTGTCAACATTCCCAACAAATTTAAAAAATAACAGGCATAGCACCCCTGAATTCCCAAATTTTTTCAGAAAGTGATTTTATGTCATCTTATGTCACTGAAAGACCTGCAGAAAATAAAAGTGTAAATGCTGACGAAAATAAGGCTAAGAAAGGTGCTTAGGATATGAGAGATCAAGATGTAGAAGATGTTTAGGATGTAGGTCAGCCCAATTCCTCGCCAGTTTATGTTCCCTGTGAATTTTTTCCAATTTAAAATGACTTAAAGTTGTTTTTTAATAAAAATCCCACTATGGACCACTTTGATTTCCACAATGAACCATGTAGTGGTTCATAGTGGGACTAGTGGTACATAGTGGGACTTGTTGAGTAACATTTAATGTAAATTAAGAATTACCTGAATTTATTATTAGTTAGCTTCCTTACATTTATACGCATGTCTAGCTATGCTTATTATAATTTACAAACGCCTAATAAAGGTGCTATAAATTTTTTAAGAAAAGAAACGTCCCACTACGGACCAGTTTACCCTACTAACATCTATAGTATTGGAACACTTATTCTAGTATTCGAATATCTAATTAAACTCGAATACTGTTATAAATTAGGCGGCAATGCGCATCCGTTGACGGATGCATAGAAACTTTAATTTTTACATTAAAAAAATATGTTGTCACGGTTAGTTTTTATTCCTAGGTTTGTTTTTAATAATTTAGTTTGTTTACCTTAATGCAGGTCGGTTTTCATTTTTTTTGCAGTTTATTTTTGGCAAAAGGCTCCAAATTTGATTGTAATTGCTGGGTTACTTCTGTTTTTCTATCGTATTTGGTATCCTACCTTATGCTTTACGTTGCTTTTACCCCTCGTAGTATTGTCTACTAAAAAAATTAACATTGTTATTTGGGCAGCATGGGTAGGCAACTCAAAATGCGTAACGATGTTGCCAATTCAGAGGCGAGAAAATTCCCTGAACCACCAGCGCGTCTTAAGAAAACCCAAATAAATCTATTAATGTACCGTTTTATACGGAAAATACTCAGTTAGAATAAGTCTAGTAGAACTTACCCAAGATGTTTAGGGGTATTTTCAATTAACACGTGATCCCTGCGGCGTCGAACTGCAAGTCCTGCAATGCAGATTTCTTTCCCGAAACAGCCAAAAAGGCAACGCAAACCAACAAAATTCACACAAAACCAAAGGTAACTTAAATCGGGAAAGATTTTTGGGAAATTTGCAGCACAAATCCTATAAAGATGGCTTGAATACCAGTCGCTGCAAATTTTCCTAATTCTCGCCTTAAAGAATGACGTGAAAGTGCCAAATGGTAAAACATGGCCGACGGCCCTTCGTCCTTCTCAAAGAGTAACAGTGGGCGCTCGCGCATCGCTGCTAAGTCTAGGAATTTTCTCGCCTCTGAATTGGCAACATCGTTACGCATTTTGAGTTGCCTACCCATGCTGCCCAAATAACAATGTTAATTTTTTTAGTAGACAATACTACGAGGGGTAAAAGCAACGTAAAGCATAAGGTAGGATACCAAATATGATAGAAAAACAGAAGTAACCCAGCAATTACAATCAAATTTGGAGCCTTTTGCCAAAAATAAACTGCAAAAAAAATGAAAACCGACCTGCATTAAGGTAAACAAACTAAATTATTAAAAACAAACCTAGGAATAAAAACTAACCGTGACAATGTATTAACTTTTTTGATAAATAAAAATAAATTTTACAACAAATGAAATTCTAATTTTTTTTAATCCGATGGTACTCTTAAACGAGCAATTTTTAATTTTCATAAAAGCCTCAGGTATTTATAACTTAATTAAAATTAAAGAAAAACATATAATAAAGCTAGAACATTGTTAACCAAAAAATACATTAATTGTTTTTCTGGAAGCATTTATTAAAATGGAATTAAATTTTAAAAGTGACAGGAAATGTGCCTAAAGTTGTTAAATATATCATGTTCTTTTAGCTCTGTGTTATAAAGTTAACAAATATAAAATTAAATTAAAAAAATAAGTACTTACGTGTGATATACGACACTCTCGTACAAACATAGCTGTCAGGACAAATTGTATAATTAACTGCAGGGTAGGGGCTCATAGGGTCAACACAAGCGGTATGGTCTCTATCACTGTAAGAATTGCACAGGTAGCAAGCTCTGTCCCCCAAAACACCTAAAAAAGTTAAGAATCATGTTAAAAAAGGTCCTTTTGCAGATCCTTTGTCACCTTCGAAAAAATACTAAATACTATGAGTACTCCTTACCCCAAAGTTATTATAAAATATGTAACTTTATATTGATAGTATCACAGAAGAACGCTAATATATTGCTGTTGCAGAATATTTTAAGTTTAGAGTAAAATAATAATTAGAAACAAAGTTTTTAAATGATTCACCAACTAATCGTTAAGTTGATCAAATCGCATTAAATACAAAGCGAAATTGTTATTTTCTTAGGTAAATTTTAAGTGTCCAATTAAATATATAAAGAACAACATGGATTAAAACAGAATTTAAAAAATATATTTTTTAAACCTTTTAATTTATATATAGCTACATAGGACACATGAAGGGTTTTTTACTGAAAGTCAAAACAAAATCACGCCAATATAGAATATTTTGCATACTAAAAAAATAAAAATTTCTACGGAAAGAGTAGCAAGGTAGCAAAAAAACGTATAATTTGCCCGAAATATGTTACCTTTGTTTCTTCAGACTTAAAAAAAAAGCTTTTTAAAATTAATTTTAAAATCGATTTGGAAAATCACAGCCACCTACCCAGAAAACCTTTTTCTTATTTAAAATTAAAATGTCATAAACAATGACAGTTATTTAAATAAGATTTAGAGTATATTGTCCAGTTTATATACCTATAAATTTAAATTATTATGCATTCAAAACTAACCACTCAAAAAAATTTAATTGTTTTTACTACAAAGGGTTAAGAAATTTTGATAAAAGGCAACCTAAAATATTTGCATTTTGTCAAACTGTGGAACATATAATTACAAAATTTAAAAAAAAGTTAAATTGTGAGGAACATATGTAATACTTAAAAAATAAGTACAAGTCAAAAATGATTAAAATAAACTCTACTATTGTATTTTAAACTGTGAATAATATTGGTTATATTTATTACTATAAATTATAACACAGAAAAGTAATGATGCCAAAATACTATTTTCTTTTTGGACAGCTACTAATAAAGGCGCGACAACGTGACAACAGCGGATTTTTCGTAGAAGCGTACATCCGCCACCTTCAGCTTCGCTCATGGATTCTAGAGAAGTAAAGGATCACCCTCTTTTATGGCTGTTTTGCTTAAAAAGTGACCCTCACTAAGAGGCGCTAATGTAGCTTAGGGAACCAATGAGAACCAATGACCTTGATCGCAATATATAAAGTAAAGTTTAAAAACGGCCTTCTGAAACACAACGCCATCTGCAACTGGAGGGCCATTTTTGTAACACAGAGTGGGTGATTCTGTACCTCTCTAGAATCCATGGCTTTGCTCGGCAGATGACACATTCAATGTGGCGTTTTAGTGTAAATGTTTGTTGTTGTTTGGGTAATTTTTGTGACAGTTGTATAAATTTAAGTTTTGTGTAAGTACTTTTAATACATTAAAATGGTAAGGCAGTGCCAATTGTGTAAAGTGACGGATATGATTCCTGGATTATCATTTCACAAGTACAAACTATGCTTGTACCATTTTATCGCCAATAATAAACACAAACATGTTGGCCGCAGCTCTCGATTGCGTTTATGAATGAAATGCTTTCTCTATCTATAATGTTAGCTCATTGGGTTTAGCGTTTAATTTGTTTTGTTTATTTTACTTGCGAAACCTCCATGTTCGGTTTTGAACTTTCCACACCTGTACATATATTTATATATATATATATATATATATATATATATATATATATATATATATATATATATATATATATATATATATATATATATATATATATATATATATATATATATTATATATATATATATATATATATATATATATATATATATATATATATATATATATATATATATATATATATATATATATATATATATATATATATATATATATATATATATATATATATATATTTATACATATATTTATATATGTATATATATATTATATATATATATATATATATATATATATATATATATATATATATATATATATATATATATATATATATATATATATATATATATATATATATATATTTCAATTTTCTTAAACCATTTATTTATAATCAGTTTCTTTTTCTGGGTATAGGTTTTTGTTATTTGTTATTTAAGGAAACACACACTTTACGTTCGCCCATATTTCTTTTTCAAAAACATTTATTTTGGTTATCAACCTAAAAACGGAACAAAATTAACTGTAGATTTTACATGTACATAAAAGAAAAACATACGATTTACAATGGACTACGATGATTTAATATACATTTAAAAACATTGTTTTAAAAATTTTTTAATTTTTAAAATAACCTCGAAGAAACATCTTGGTAATCGGACTATTTAAATTGTATTGGTACAAAATAACTTAGAATATGTTAAAAAATGCTTATATTTTATTTTTTTGTTATTAGGAATTTTAGATTTATAAGAAAAGTAATGTTGATTTTACTTGTTATTTTTTTTAGATTTAATTTATAAAAGTAATTTACAAAATTTATATACAGGTTGGTTTAAAATTAGGAGTTAGGTGGTTAATATAGATTATGATATATGGCTGAGGTTGCTGATATCTTTTGTCATTGAAGCTTGTGGTTCTTTTTTATATGAATCATTTCCTTAATAAAAGTTTCTGGTGATGATTTTCTTGGGTAAGAATTGCAGTGTTTTAAAAATCGAATTCATGTTTCAAATTTGCTTCATGTAGATGTAAAGGTTTTCGATATTTTCCATTAAGTCTGCATCAAGATATTGTGTTGTTTTACCAATATTTTTTTTGAGCAATTTAAACATGGAATTGAGAAAACCCAGGTTTGACTTTTTTCTTAGGGACTTGGTCTTTAAGGGGTAAATAGTGATGAAAAAAGGTTTTGGGCCTTGTGGCATACAACTATGTCATTTTTGCCAGAATATATTTTATTTTTCGGACACTTCCTGGGAGTATGGATAGCAACTATTTTTTACCCTGTCAGTAACTGTGATATTTTTAGAAATATTTTTATTGTTGTAAAATTTAAAAGGTCGTTGTTTGATAATTTTTTTATTTGTTTAATGGGAAAATTATTTTCTTTCAAAAGTGTTTCTAACTTTTTTAAAAACACTTTGAAAGAAAATAATTTTCCCATTAAACAAATAAACAAAATTATCAAACAACGCATTTTTAAATTCAACAATAAAAATAATACTAAAAATATCACAGTTCTGACGGGTAAAATATGTTGCTAGGCCAACAGAATGTCCGAAAAATAAAATATATTCTGGAAACATGCATAGTTGTATGCCCAAGGCCAAAACCTTTTATCATCACTATTTACACCCTTAAAGAGCCAAGTCCCTGAAAAATCAAACCTGGTTTACTCAATTCCATGTTTAAATTGCCAAAAATATTTGATAAAACAACACATATCTTGATAGCAGCAATGGGCAAAATATACGAAAACGCTTCTGCTCTACCAAACATGAACAAATTTGAAATAATTCGATTTAAAAACACTGCAATTCTTACCCAAGAAAATCTACCAGAAACTTTTAATTAAGGAAATGATTCATATAAAAAGAACCACAAGCTCTCAATGACAAATAGATATCGGCAACCTCAGCCCATATATCATAATCTAATATGTTAACCATCCTAACTCTAATTTTTAAACCAATGTATATAAATTTTTAAATTACATAAATTAAATCTAAAAAAAATAACAAGTAAAACAACATTACTTTTCTATAAATCTAAAATTCCTAATAACAAAAATAAAATATAGATTTTTAACATATTCTAAGTTATTTGTCCAATAATTTAAATAGTCCGATTACCAAGATGTTTCTTCGAGTCATTTAAAAAATTAAAAATTATTAAAACAATGTTTTTAAATGTATATTAAATCATCGTAGTGCCATTGTAAGTCGTGTATGTTTTTGTTGTTTGTTTTTCTTTTATGTACATGTAAAATCTACAGTTAATTTTGTTCCGTTTAGGTGATAACCAAAAATAAATGTTTTTTGAAAAGCCCAATATAAGGGCGAAACGTCAAATGATGTGTTTCCTTAAATAACAAATAACAAAAAACCTATACCAAAACAAAAATGATTATATATATATATATATATATATATATATATATATATATATATATATATATATATATATATATATATATATATATATATTAATTTAGAAAAATTTAAAAATTAACATTTTTGTATGTCCGCAAATGCAGTTAAAAAGAGGACAAATGAACCAAAAATTGAAAGATACGAAAAAAGTCATTCTTGATCAAAAATTTCGCTTGTCGAAAAAATATGAACCACAATGAAAAAATAGAATTTTATCATACAGGGCGTCTCAAAAATGCAAAAACATAAAATCGAACAAGAACAGTCATTTTTTGGCCTTTTAACGTGAAATAATAAATGAAAAGATTGCTCCTAATTTACTTCTTGACCTGATTCCGAACTAACTGAAGAAAATTTAAATTTGGAAAAATTTAAAAAATCAACATTTTTGCAAGTACTCATTTTACTACTTTTACTTGAATCATACCTCTGCATAACTAGACATTAATAAAAATAAATAGGCAATGGAAAAAATGTAAAATATAAAAAAAATGTAGATGTAAAAAGCGTACTTGCAAAAATGATGTTTTTTTTAATTTTTCGTAAATTTAAATTTTCTGTAGTAAGTTCAGAATCAAGATTAAAAATAAATTTGGAGCAAGTTTTTATTTATCATTCCACGTTAAAAGGCCGCAAAACTACTGTTTGCTCTTGTAATAAAAATTTATTTTCTCATTGTGGTTCATATTTTTTTGACAAGCAGAATTTTTTATCAAAAATTACTTTTTTTCGTATCTATCAATTTTTGGTCCATTTGTCCTCTTGTTAACCGCATCCATAACCGCATAGCAATGGACCGGACGAATTTGCAATCGTCCGCTATTTGTGTATGCATTCTTATTTATTCAGTATGAAACAACAAAGTAACACAATTTTCAGTTTGTTGGGAATTATAAATGTATAAAAATTATTTCGTCTTGTGAATTTAAGGTAAGAACACGTGTTTTTAAAAAATCTTTAACATTTAAAACCTAAAATGGATATTTATCAAATTGAGGAATAAGTTAAAATTGTTCAGTGGTATTATAGGGGTAATTCTTTACAGCGGGTAAAAAATATATTTGCAGAGAATTACTCTAATAGGCCACACCTTGCAATTACTACTATTTTAAAAATTATAAATAATTTCCAAAAATACGGGTGCGTTTCTCCCAGAAACCCTAAAATACAAAACGTCCAAGAAGTTAATGAGGAATGGAAAACGAAAGAAATTAATTCGTTGTCATTTATTAATGAAAATCCAACTTTGTCAACACGTGCGCTTGCGGATGAGGTTGATTTAAGTACAAGAACGCTGAGGAGAATATTAAAAAAAATAAGTATCGTTCATAAAAAGTTTAAAAAACCCAAAAATTTATCCTGAGGACAATATCAGGAGAACGGAGTTTTGTGATAACATGATGAATAAGGCAAATGAAAATGAAGATTTTATTCGAAACATTGTCTTTACTGATGAGTCCACATTTCCACTCCATGGTAGGCATAACCCCACTCACACTCGTTATTGGTCTCAGGAAAATTTACATAGGTATTTTGAACTTAGAACTCAGCGTCCTCAAAAGGTAAATGTCTGGAGAGGTATTTATGGGGAACATGTTATTGGGCCATACTTCATTGATGGTAACTTAACTGGTCAAAATTATTTTGATTTTTTGCAACAGCAAATAGTTCCAGAAATTAGACGATTGGCAGGTCCTCGATTTAATGAAGTGTGGTTTCAACAAGATGGCTGTCCAGCACATAATACACGTTTGGTTTTGGATTATTTAAATGATACTTTTCCAAACCGTCTTATTGCTGGATTGAGAGCTACAATACCGTGGCCAACTCGCTCTCCTGTTCTGGCTCCTAACGATTATTTTTCTTTGGGGTTATGCAAAATCCAAAATTTATGGTTTACGGGATGATCGCTCTATGAATCTTGATGAATTGCGTGTAAAAATTTGCAATGTTTTTCAACCATCACAGGTGTGATGTTAAACAATGTTTGAAGAAGTTTCTATGATCGCTTAGGACATTGTTTAGCGGAAGGCGGGGGATTGTTTGAATTCTTGCTTCATTAATTAATTTATTTAGATTGGTTTTGTTTTTACTTAATTTTTTTACGTTGAATTATTTTTTTAGTTTGGATTTTTAAGAATAAAATGTATTCTTTTCTTAGAATCAAAACAATAATTTTATTCAAAAAAACTCTGATAAGCAATAGCGAATTTTATCTCCTACATGCGTAAATAATTATGAAAAACATGAAATACGGCAGTACATCCCAACCCGTCCGTGGTTACAAAGTTACTGAGGATTGAACGAAAGCGCGCCGGTTGGCCGCGCAAACCTCGGCTGCAGCTTAGAGGGTAATCGCAAATTCGTCCGGTCCATTGCTATATACCTAGTAGGGTGCCCCTGTCTGTATATATATATATATATATATATATATATATATATATATATATATATATATATATATATATATATATATATATATATATATATATTTATATATATATATATATATATATATATATATATATATATATATATATATATATATATATATATATATATATATATATATATATTATTTATATATATATATATATATATATATATATATATATATATATATATATATATATATATATATATATATATATATATATATATATATATACAGGGTGTCCCACGACGAACCGACGCGGTCATGACAGCGGGACGCGGCGAAAAGAAAACAATCAGACGTCAATGCCCACTAATAACAAAATAAAAGAGCCGTATAGCACTTTTACGATACAAAATGTTAAAATGTCAATTATTTTGAAAACTATACATTTTTGGAATAGACCACTTAATACAAAGTTACCTTATTTTTTAATGTTAAATACGATAAAAATATAAAAGTAGGGGGTTTCCATTTGAAAAAATCGACTTTTTAAATTTTTTATCAGTTAATTTTTGTACTTAATTTTTAGTCATCCTGTATTAATTTACATCCAAAATATCCACTCAGTATACAAAATTGTGCTTTTTAACACAAGGAATTCAGCTCAAATTAAATAATAGAGTATGCCGTATAGGAAAAATTTCTCCCTATTTTGGGGTCTGCAAACGTCATTTTTGACATTAAATTCAAGATATGTCAAAAACGGTAAGACTTAGGTATAGCATATTATTCACGAAATATATCTAGAATTTGCTGGGGAATCCAAAAATGCAATAATATATAGGGTGTTCCATTATAAATAAGGAAGTAAGCATTGACCTCCAGTACAACCGGAAGTGCCACCATCTTGAAAATATTTTAGACGAGTTGCTCTCATCGATATTAGTAAACTACCAAATTTTTTTAATTTTGTGTTGCTAAGTTTTTGAGAAATCGACCGCGTCGGTTCGTCGTGGGACACCTGTATATATATATATATATATATATATATATATATATATATATATATATATATATATATATATATATATATATATATATATATATATGTATATATATATATATATATATTTATAGTGAAAATAAATATATTTTATGAATTCCAAACAAAGTAATATACACATTTATGTTACATGTCCCTATTTAATATAAAGATTATAAAGTTGATTGATTAAAGGATTGTATTGTACTTTTAACTAATGATACATTAAATAACTGCTGATAATATCAAGTACAAATTAACTAATTGTTTGCTTTAGGAATAATTATATATTCAGTTTTATATATTTTTTTAAATTCAGTTTTGTTTGGTAGTAGTTTTAGATAATTATCGTTGCTAGGTGCACCATCTAAAATACACGTTTATTTTTCGTTGCGTATTTCTTAAAAACCATTGTGTTACCCCAACTAGCTAAATACTTATTTAAAATTGCAGAATTATTTGTGACTGATTAAATGAGTAAAAAAACTAACACATATTTAAATCAGAAATGTCAAAGTTTAATATTAATTTATACCGTCTGGCCAATTCTAAATCAGCCAATATTAATAATAACTTAGCAAACTAACACTTATCTTAGGTAAGTGTACTATTAACTTACTAAAAAAAAGGTTTTTGATTCATATTGTTTATGTTGATATGCATAGCAATTCTGCATATAGAGTAGTTTTTTTCTAAATATTTAAATACTTAAAATATTTTAAAATAATACAAAAATTTAAAAATAATAAATAATTACATTTTAAATCATCCCGAAATTTTATCACCTTTATAAATTTTGTATACAATCCTCAGTTGACCGGTCCACTAAAATATTGTTTTTAATTTTAAGTAATTAAAGAATAAGTGGTATTAAAATAGATAACTTGTGGTAATATTTGGTGAAGAGGGTTTTAACTCCTTTAACGGGTTTTTTTTTTCATTCATAAGAAATTATGCATATAAAAATGAATTGGAAAATATTTGTTTGAATTATGCAGCCTAACTTTTTTAAGGTGGATTTTATATGTGACGCTAACCGTTTTATTAACCTTTAAATTGGCTTTGCCACGTATTTTAAATCCTAAACCAATAGTTTTTTTTAACATTCCCGTATATATTTATGAAGGATAACTAAATAAAATTTTAATTCTATATCTGACTAATAAAATTCCTAATGTTTGGTAAAATCAGAAAAAACCTTTAAGTAGGTTAAACAAGAATATTCATTTTTATAAAATGGAAAAACATTCCAAACAAAAAAAAACGTTACATTCTGCACAAGCAATTTTTGAACTCTTTATATTTAATCTTGTAGACCCAAGTTTAGATATTTTTTTTTCAATAGTTAAATGTAACCTTAGTCTTTCTAATAATATTATCACATAGAAAATAACTTACTAAATGTTCTTTTTTCTGTGATATTATCTGCTGATAGTTGCTATATCTTCTAAGCGTAACAATTTTGTATAATAAATAACAAGAATAATTTACTAGGTATGTTTAAAGAAATTGACACTTTATTTGCATATATCTTAAAACAAAATACTGCAAAAAAACACAAACAAATAATTATACACCAGCTTTTAACTAAAATTCTTTGGAGGACCAGAAAGATTAGTGGCAAATATAAAAGCCACTTTTATTCTAACTTGAAAAGTACATATATGTGGTTGCTGGTAGGGATGTCGATAGGTCGATAGCACTATCGATACTATCGATAGTATTAAGCTTTCAGATAGGGTATCGCTTGGAAAAGCCCATATCGATAGTTCGAGAAGTACCTCTGTATGATAAAGAAGTACTTTTCCGTACAGTTACCAAACATACAAAATAAAGTTAAAAACTTACTGGAGTCAAGATTATTTTTTCAAAATGCAGAAGGTTATGTAAACTTATCTAAAGATTCGCACTAAAGAAATAATCCTCTAAAATATTGTTATGTGCAAATGGGTAGAAGCTGCCAATTTGATTATTTTTGAAATATTTTCGTATAGCACCAACTAACATGGACACTTGAGCGTCCGTTTGGTAAGAAATTAAGATTAATACTCTGTACCATTAGACCAGGATTGATAATTTTTGAAATCAAAAAATAATTTTAGGATGAAACCCATTAAAAAAAGAAGGGGATATAACAAAAATGAAAGAAAAATAATTTACGGACGATCTGAGGTCGCAAGTGGAAGGGAGTTAAGGGTAAAAAACGGTTTATCTTGATTTCCGGCAAAACTACAAGTCCTGTGGATAAAATTTAAATTGCCAAGTTGTAGGTAATAAAGAGATCTACAACTTTTGTTTTTACATTTTTTTACATAACCTCAAAATTTATGTGAAAAATTCAAATACTTAACTAAGTTTTTGTTTTTTTTATTTTTATCTTTTACAAAATATTTTTTTCACGAAATTTGCTTTTTTTAGCTTTTTATGTCCCAAACACGCTGTAATATTTTTGTTTTAAAATATTTATTTTTTTAGCTTATTTTGACTTAATATCGAAAAAGCACCCTAATTTTCAATCGAAAATTCTCGTGTCAAAATAACTGCTTTTTAAAAAAAGTCGGTGGGCTTTTCGTTTGTCGAAATATCTACTTTCTATTAGTGTAATAGTATATTTCATTACCAGTACGGCAATGACGATTTTTCGTGCGCGCGTGACAAATTCTCATCATGCAGGAACGGAAAAATCCATTTCTGGACGTGTAATATTTTTTATTATACTTAGGTACCTGAAAACAACATAAACAAAAAACATCGCAAAAAATGATTTAAGAAAATTGCAATTATTTATTTTTATTTTTAAAACAGTAAAACAAATTAACAAAAAAAATTACAAGCTATAATAATAAACAATATACATTACTATGGTAAATGTTTTCAGAAAATGCAAAAAACAAAAAAACTCGAATTTGATTTTTCTTTAATCATTTTTGTCATTTGATTGTTAATTATAGTAGTATATTTCTATTTGCATTTAACATAAAATCTAACGTTTTTTAAGTCATTAAAGTGTAAATTTTTATAAATAGCTTAAAATTGTACATACTGATTTTTAAAAAAATTCGGATTCAAGTTTTTTTTTTTTCGTTTTGGTTTGCATTTTCTGAGAGCATTTTTCATAGTAATGTAAATATTTTTTTACACCATCAGAAAGTAGATCTGTCAACGAACATAAAGCCCACTGAATTTTTTAACAAAGCAGCTATTTTGACACGAGAAGTAAGGTAAAAAAATAAATCTTTAAAATTAAAAAAAAAAATACAGTGTGTTTGGTAAATAAAAAGGTAAGTTTTCACCAAAATTCTTAACAAAAAAATTATAAAAGATAAAAATAAACCAAAAACTTGGTTATTTGAATTTGTGCAAATTTTAAGGTTATGTAAAAAAAGTGTAAATACAAAAGGCCTTTTATTTTTGTTATATTCTTTTCCTTATCCAATGGGTTTCATCCTACTATTTTTTTTTTACTTTTTACCATTTTTAAAGGCGTCAGCCCTGGTCTACATAAACTAAGATTTAGACACAAAAGTAACAATGGTAATTTGCTTCTCCGAGCCATCCATATTTTGGATCAAAAATCCAATTTTAGATATCCTTTTTGTAATTCAGTATTATAATAAGTTGTTTTAAAGCTTGGTTAAACCGAAAAATTTTATATGCATATTTTGGATTATAGTATAAAAATTTCATAGGTAAAATTTAATAATAAAATATTCTAACTTACCCACTAAAGTTGTGCCCAAGAGGACAAAAGCTGTTAAGAGTAAAACACGAAACATGTTATTTGGTTATTGCTATCTAATTCGTTTACTTACAACAATTAAAAGTTGGATTCTGGATACATCAATTTATAGGTAAATGTATTACTTGTCACCAGGTACTTGAAAATTATTTATAAAATAAGTTTCTTGGTAATTTTGATATAGGATTAAATTTTTGATATTTACATTGCCGGTTTATTATTTTGAAAATATTAAAAGATTTGAATAATTATTATTGATAAGACAGTATTAAATAAAGCTCATTTGGATATAGAGACGGATGTAACATTTAATCTGGTTGTTGAATAATTATTTTGAAAGAATATTACCTTGTTTTTGTTAGTTTTTAATAGCAATAACGTTTTAAAAACATACAGTGTGTTCCAAATTGGTGGGGAATGTATGGGGATCTTGGAAACCACAATAGATAGAAATCGGTTAAATGGGGAAAGTTTTGGACAATTACGTTAGTAAGCTAATCCGGTTTACTACATGGTTTTATCCATTCAGGTTCTTGAGAAATTTTGAAAAAACCTGAAACATGCATTTTCGAAAATCGGCCATATTTTTTTTATAAGTAAGCAATTTTTTTTTGTAGAATACGACCGAATAGTCAATTTTTATTTTCTACGTTTCGGGTTTTAAGAATCATCATCAACCTTACTTGTTCATATGGGCGCCATATTGGATTTTTTTTTTGCAGCCAAATAGTGCTTTTTATTCTGATTTCAACAATGTATAACATGTTATAGTTAAGGAGTTTATAACCTTAAAAAACAAATATTTTTTCAGATTTACCTTGATTCCGGCGAATGTCATCTTGCGTCATTGGCAGCTGCGAAAACGTATTTCGACAATTTTCCTGAAAGGCAGCATCCTAAACTAACATACTTTCAAAAACTGGTTACAAATCTGCTTGAATTCGGAAGTTTTAAAAAACCACGACCTAAGAAGTACGTTGAAGGAAATCGACAACGAGATGCTGCAGTGAACCAACATTTTAAAGAAAATCCAACATCTTCAGCCAGGGATATTGATAGAGAATTCCACATACCTAAGTCAACCATTTATAGGGAAGTTAGGACTATTAAAAAAAATATCGTTAATATGTTGAGAAAAATGGACAACATTTTGAATTTTAAGTCGTTATTTTACATCTTCATTTTAATAGGAATATTAGTTTAGCCACTTTTCATTGTTTTTGTTTTCACTTGTTTCAATTAACTTGTTACGTGTTGTTATGTTGTAACACGGTATTAATGTTATAGCTATGTTTGCGAAACCCATTTCTATAAAACTAGATGAAAAGCCTGTCTCCGCCAGGCGAGAGACAATATTAAGTAGCCTCTGTCTCCGTAAGATGCCTTCCGTACGGCTAACGGTAAAAAAAAACACTTTTTTGCTCCTATTTTTGTCCCGGGGGCGCAATTCAAAAAACGGGCTTCGTTAGTTTCTGCTAAAGACTACCACTGTGCCAAATTTCATGATTTTAGCTCAAGCCATAACTTCAGAATCACGTGGACAGACAAATAAATATATATACCTACCTACATATAAATATATCCACATTAGCAAATTATATATATAGATAGATGTCTGTTCAGCTTATCTATTGTGCCAATTACTAATATTTTATTGTTTACCAAAAAAAAATGACGTTCGCCGGAATCAAGGCCAACTGAGAAAATATTTGTTTTTTGAAATAAATGAGGTTATAAACTCTTAAATTATAACATGTTATACATTGTTGAAATCAGAAAAAAGAACTATTTGGCTGCGTAAAAATCCAATATGGCGTCCATATGAAAAAATAAAGTTGATGATGATTCTAAAAACTCGAAACGTAGAAAATAAAAATTGACTACTTGGTCATATTCTACAAAAAAGTTGCCTTAAAGAAGTTTTTACAGATTTGAAAAATTTTCACTTATAAAAAAATATGGCCGATTTTTAAAAATGCATGTTTCAGGTTTATTTTAAATTTCTCAAAAACCTTAATAGATAAAACCATGTAGTAAACGAGATAAGCTTACTAGCATAATTGTCCAAGACTTTCCCCATTTAACCGATTTTCTATCTATCGTGGTTTTCAAGATCCCCATACATTCCCCACCAATTTGGGACACACAGTATGTTTCATAATTACTTTTATTTTATAAGTCAACAGGTATTTAGTTGCTCTACCTATAGAGGACACTACGTGAAATAATATTTTTTTACATACGAAATTGGTATCCTCAGTTTCATTTAGTTTTAAGTAAAAAATTTAAACGTAAATTTGCATCAAAAACAATTTTGAATTGATTATTGACGTATTTTTTAAAAGTATTTATTGATATTGCTGTTAATGATCCCAATTTTGCTCTATAGCAATGATCGATACATACAATTCTATAGCTAATAGTTATATATTATGATTTTTTATCTCTATAGTTAATATATTATGATTTTTTAACCGACTTCAAATAAAAGGAGGTTATCAATTCCACACGTATGTAAGAAATATTGTTGGAATTGCAAAATATTCCCATATGATAATCCATTGGGGTTTGCAAACAAAAATATAATTTTTTTTAGGTATGTATGTTTGTATGTATGTTTGTATATATTATGTGAGTATAAATGTTTTATATGTGTTTGTATATATGTTTATATATGTGCTTGTATGTATGTAAGATTGTATGTATGATTGCACGAGAGAGAATTTGTAGACATACGACGTTTAGTAATACAGTTGTTTAGTTTTATAACCTTTAAGCATATACATACTAGAGACAGCCTGGCCATTTGGCCGTGCAAACCACACTGAAACATTCTCTTGCTACAATTTTAACAAACAAAGATATTTTTTTTTAAATAGGAGCCAGCCAAGCTTTTTACTGTAAGAGAAGAGTGTGCTTTACTGATCATACTTTGCTGTGGTAATAAAGTTACTTTGTAAAGAACATATCCGCTGCCGCTATAAAGTATTTGGGCGGTGCTTAAAGAATAACTTTGCTGTAATTACGAGGTGACTTTCATATAAGTATAAAATGCTTTGCTTTCACAACAAGAGAACTTGTAGCACCAGTAAATAATACTGTATATCGCTGAAAGATTCTTTCTTCTTTTAATTTTTTTGCTTTGGATAAAAAAAAACTTTTGTAGTAAAATAAACTTTTTTCGGACCTAAAGGAAGATTATAAAAAATCATATTTTTTTCCTTTTAGTAAAACAAAAATAGTAAGTTTTTTTTAATAAATTTTAAATCTAATGTTCGTTTAGTTATTTCTTATTAAATTGTTTAAGTTTATTATTTTTCGAGTTACTACTATCAAGCCTTTATGATATATTATTCTTGTTTTTCATATAAATATTTTAGGTACTTTTTGTAAGACCTTCATGTGACACAGAGCTAGAAGTATCTCCCTTATAGGAGTTATTCAAAACAGACATTTTTGAAAGTGTGATGCATCATTATTTATTGCCAAAGAATGTTAAAAATTAAAATAAAAATTTAGGGTCTATATTTAAAAAAATGAAAATTACACCCATAAACCGAAAAATATTAAATAAAAAAAACAATTGATGCTCGCTTAGAGAAGAAAAAATTAAATATAAGTTGCAGCATGACTGCCGCTAGTTTTAATTAGGACTAGAAAATAGAACCAGAAAGTGCAAAAAGCGGCCATCTTGAAACAATTTATACCCATTATGCAATCCTAATTAAAACTAATTTGATGAAAAAAATATGGAAAAGAATTACCGGCATACGTGTAGGCATATCTGTCTGTTGTCCATTTATAAAAAAAATACTAGTTTTGGGATATCGTATATCGTACTTAGTATGTTAAGTTAAAGTTTTTGAAAGGTTATTTATCACGTATATATTTAGATAACATAATAAGTATATTTGTTTTAAAGTGATTAATTTTGTATTTTATACGTCTATTTTTTTTTTAATTAACATCAATCATCCTGTAAAAACTATAAATAAATGATCAGCACATAGTCAATATTTACCATTTAAAAGAGCACGATCGGTATTTTTTATACGGTGAGCTGACGGTCTATATCTGAGATAGAATTAGCGAGCCGCACTTAAAAAGAAACACTGAAGTAGGCAAAGAAATTTTTAGTACTATTTAATTTTACTGTAAAACGGACGTAAAAATAAAACAATTGCATATAGAATGCATGCGTGACTTAAAAGAATAATGAACACATAGGCATCAGTAAAAAAAAATTAAAATAAAAATGTAATTTTTATTAATTGTCTTACAAACTTCTGGAAAAAATCTTAATACAAGAACACCTAAATTCATAAGCATCGGGAACATAATTCTTCTGGCGTATATATATTTTTTTAATAAAGTAAAATTGTGATGTGGAAACTGGTGTGGAAGTTGTCGTCCGGACGAACGAGTTGACAGAATCATTATCAAAAATTTCTGTAGAATATGTATATATATATATATATATATATATATATATATATATATATATATATATATATATATATATATATATATATATATATATATATATATATACAGTATGTCCACGGAAAAGGTGTTGAATAGAAAAAACTCTTTTATTTTTAATTTTATCAGAAAAAGCTTCTCCTGAAAAAAAATATGCTACTTCTTAGAGTAAGATTGGGATAAAAACATTTAACAAATTTTATACGCGGCGTTCAGAAAATTGAAAAAACTTTGCATGGTTCAGAGTAAAGAAAGTTATTTGAGAAGATATGGAAATAAGTTACTAAGTACCTAATACCAATTTTTAAAAAAAATCGGCCTACTTTTAATAATTTGTGATGAAAATTATTTTAATATTAATTAACTAATTCCAAATTAAAAACATTTTTGTACCAGTAGGCGTTGATAGTGACAAGCTTTATTGACACTTCGCTTTTATAATTCATTAGCCGTAGTATCGTCAGCTTAAAATGCTTAACAGCAAAAAAATTGATAAAATTGATATTAAAAATAAAAATTGATATTAAAATAAATTTAATCATAAACAAATAAAAAAAGGCCGATATGTTCGAAAATTGGTATTAGAGACTACCATTTAATTTTGAACAATTTTTCCTTCCTTTTCATATCTTCTCAAATAAATGCACTTTACTCTTGTACCAATTTAAGTTTTTTCAATTTTCTGAACACCACGTATAAAATATGTTAAAAGTTTTTATCCCAATCTTATCCCAATCTTACCCCAAGAAGTAGCATTCTTGCTACTCCTTTTTTTCGATAAAATCAAAAATAAAAAAAATTATTTAACACCTATTCCTTGACATAATATATATATATATATATATATATATATATATATATATATATATATATATATATATATATATATATATATATATATATTATATATATATATATATATATATATATATATATATATATATATACCTCCCTAACCACTGTGCCAAATTTCATGATTTTAGCTCAAGCCATAACTTCAGAATCACGTGGACAGACAAATAAATATATATACCTACCTACATATAAATATATCCACATTAGCAAATTATATATATAGATAGATGTCTGTTCAGCTTATCTATTGTGCCAATTACTAATATTTTATTGTTTACCAAAAAAAATGACGTTCGCCGGAATCAAGGCCAACTGAGAAAATATTTGTTTTTTTGAAATAAATGAGGTTATAAACTCTTAAATTATAACATGTTATACATTGTTGAAATCAGAAAAAAGAACTATTTGGCTGCGTAAAAATCCAATATGGCGTCCATATGAAAAAATAAAGTTGATGATGATTCTAAAAACTCGAAACGTAGAAAATAAAAATTGACTACTTGGTCATATTCTACAAAAAAGTTGCCTTAAAGAAGTTTTTACAGATTTGAAAAATTTTCACTTATAAAAAAATATGGCCGATTTTTAAAAATGCATGTTTCAGGTTTATTTTAAATTTCTCAAAAACCTTAATAGATAAAACCATGTAGTAAACGAGATAAGCTTACTAGCATAATTGTCCAAGACTTTCCCCATTTAACCGATTTTCTATCTATCGTGGTTTTCAAGATCCCCATACATTCCCCACCAATTTGGGACACACAGTATGTTTCATAATTACTTTTATTTTATAAGTCAACAGGTATTTAGTTGCTCTACCTATAGAGGACACTACGTGAAATAATATTTTTTTACATACGAAATTGGTATCCTCAGTTTCATTTAGTTTTAAGTAAAAATTTAAACGTAAATTTGCATCAAAACAATTTTGAATTGATTATTGACGTATTTTTAAAAGTATTTATTGATATTGCTGTTAATGATCCCAATTTTGCTCTATAGCAATGATCGATACATACAATTCTATAGCTAATAGTTATATATTATGATTTTTTATCTCTATAGTTAATATATTATGATTTTTTAACCGACTTCAAATAAAAGGAGGTTATCAATTCCACACGTATGTAAGAAATATTGTTGGAATTGCAAAATATTCCCATATGATAATCCATTGGGGTTTGCAAACAAAAATATAATTTTTTTTAGGTATGTATGTTTGTATGTATGTTTGTATATATTATGTGAGTTTAATGTTTTATATGTGTTTGTATATATGTTTATATATGTGCTTGTATGTATGTAAGATTGTATGTATGATTGCACGAGAGAGAATTTGTAGACATACGACGTTTAGTAATACAGTTGTTTAGTTTTATAACCTTTAAGCATATACATACTAGAGACAGCCTGGCCATTTGGCCGTGCAAACCACACTGAAACATTCTCTTGCTACAATTTTAACAAACAAAGATATTTTTTTTTAAATAGGAGCCAGCCAAGCTTTTTACTGTAAGAGAAGAGTGTGCTTTACTGATCATACTTTGCTGTGGTAATAAAGTTACTTTGTAAAGAACATATCCGCTGCCGCTATAAAGTATTTGGGCGGTGCTTAAAGAATAACTTTGCTGTAATTACGAGGTGACTTTCATATAAGTATAAAATGCTTTGCTTTCACAACAAGAGAACTTGTAGCACCAGTAAATAATACTGTATATCGCAGAAAGATTCTTTCTTCTTTTAATTTTTTTTTTGCTTTGGATAAAAATAACTTTTTTGTAGTAAAATAAACTTTTTTTCGGACCTAAAGGAAGATTATAAAAAAAATCATATTTTTTTTTCCTTTTAGTAAAAACAAAAATAGTAAGTTTTTTTTAATAAATTTTAAATCTAATGTTCGTTTAGTTATTTCATATTAAATTGTTTAAGTTTATTATTTTTCGAGTTACTACTATCAAACCTTTATGATATATTATTCTTGTTTTTCATATAAATATTTTAGGTACTTTTTGTAAGACCTTCATGTGACACAGAGCTAGAAGTATCTCCCTTATAGGAGTTATTCAAAACAGACATTTTTGAAAGTGTGATGCATCATTATTTATTGCCAAAGAATGTTAAAAATTAAAATAAAAATTTAGGGTCTATATTTAAAAAAATGAAAATTACACCCATAAACCGAAAAATATTAAATAAAAAAAAAACAATTGATGCTCGCTTAGAGAAGAAAAAATTAAATATAAGTTGCAGCATGACTGCCGCTAGTTTTAATTAGGACTAGAAAATAGAACCAGAAAGTGCAAAAAGCGGCCATCTTGAAACAATTTATACCCATTATGCAATCCTAATCAAAACTAATTTGATGAAAAAAATATGGAAAAAAATTACCGGCATACTTGTAGGCATATCTGTCTGTTGTCCATTTATAAAAAAAATACTAGTTTTGGGATATCGTATATCGTACTTAGTATGTTAAGTTAAAGTTTTTGAAAGGTTATTTATCACGTATATATTTAGATAACATAATAAGTATATTTGTTTTATAGTGATTAATTTTGCATTTTATACGTCTATTTTTTTTTTTTAATTAACATCAATCATCCTGTAAAAACTATAAATAAATGATCAGCACATAGTCAATATTCACCATTTAAAAGAGCACGATCGGTATTTTTTTATACGGTGAGCTGACGGTCTATATCTGAGATAGAATTAGCGAGCCGCACTTAAAAAGAAACACTTGAAGTAGGCAAAGAAATTTTTAGTACTATTTAATTTTACTGTAAAACGGGACGTAAAAATAAAAACAATTGCATATAGAATGCATGCGTGACTTAAAAGAATAATGAACACATAGGCATCAGTAAAAAACAAAATTAAAATAAAAATGTAATTTTTATTAATTGTCTTACAAACTTCTGGAAAAAAATCTTAATACAAGAACACCTAAATTCATAATTTTACAGTCTATGCATCAGGAACATAATTCTTCTGGCGTATATATATTTTTTTTAATAAAGTAAAATTGTGATGTGGAAACTGGTGTGGAAGTTGTCGTCCGGACGAACGAGTTGACAGAATCATTATCAAAAATTTCTGTAGAATATGTATATATATATATATATATATATATATATATATATATATATATATATATATATATATATATATATATATATATATATATATATATATATATACAGTATGTCCACGGAAAAGGTGTTGAATAGAAAAAACTCTTTTATTTTTAATTTTATCAGAAAAAGCTTCTCCTGAAAAAAAATATGCTACTTCTTAGAGTAAGATTGGGATAAAAACATTTAACAAATTTTATACGCGGCGTTCAGAAAATTGAAAAAACTTTGCATGGTTCAGGAGTAAAGTATAGTTATTTGAGAAGATATGGAAATAAGTTACTAAGTACCTAATACCAATTTTTAAAAAAAATCGGCCTACTTTTAATAATTTGTGATGAAAATTATTTTAATATTAATTAACTAATTCCAAATTAAAAACATTTTTGTACCAGTAGGCGTTGATAGTGACAAGCTTTATTGACACTTCGCTTTTATAATTCATTAGCCGTAGTATCGTCAGCTTAAAATGCTTAACAGCAAAAAAATTGATAAAATTGATATTAAAAATAAAAATTGATATTAAAATAAATTTAATCATAAACAAATAAAAAAAGGCCGATATGTTCGAAAATTGGTATTAGAGACTACCATTTAATTTTGAACAATTTTTCCTTCCTTTTCATATCTTCTCAAATAAATGCACTTTACTCTTGTACCAATTTAAGTTTTTTTCAATTTTCTGAACACCACGTATAAAATATGTTAAAAGTTTTTATCCCAATCTTATCCTAATCTTACCCCAAGAAGTAGCATTCTTGCTACTCCTTTTTTCGATAAAATCAAAAATAAAAAAAATTATTTAACACCTATTCCTTGGACATAATATATATATATATATATATATATATATATATATATATATATATATATATATATATATATATATATATATATATATATATATATATATATATATATATATATATTTACGTACATAAACCTTGGTACCAAAATAACGTAAGTGTCGGGTTACTTTTAGTTTTATTTTAAATGTTGTGTCTTTATTTAAAAAGCTTAAAGAAACAAAGAATACTATATTAATTAATGGTTTGGTTAGGCCGAATTACTGTTACGTCATAAATAATTATAATTTAAAATATTTTAAAAATAAATTATTAACATAATAAACGGAATAATTTAAATATGCATTCTATATGTTAAGAAAAAGATAGGTTAAAAAAATCTAATTTTTATATTTACAAGTTATTTTCTACTTATTGAAGACACTAAAAAATATTAAGCGGTAAAAATGTAAAAAAAATATAATAAATTTTTTTCACCTTTTATTGTATTGCGCAACAATAAATTTTTGAACCAAGTAAGTAGTGCGTTTTGTAAAACTTTTTAAATGTGTCGAAATAAACAAACTTTCCGCTACGTAAAATATAAACTATAAAAACAAATTAATAAACAATTGTTATCAATTAAAAGCTTTCTTGGAAAGTCATTGTTATAGTTGGGTTTAGATTAAATCATTAAATGGAAACAGAGACAACTATTATTGTGTTATTTATTTATTATATTTATTTAAAAGTTTGTAATACAAGAGTTATTAAAAAAGTTGGTATATTTGTTATTCTCAAAATTCGACCAATTTAAAATAACATATTAAAACTTAGAAACTTAATAAGATTGTAATATTATATTATTGCCTCCAGGTACTAATCATTTACTTAAAAAATAGAATTTTACTATTTTATTTATTTAAAAATAAAATTGTGAGACACAGAATAATTCGAAGAAAATAAACATATATATATATATATATATATATATATATATATATATATATATATATATATATATATATATATATATATATATATATATATATATATATATCTATATATATATATATATATATATATATATATATATATATATATATATAATATAATAATATATATATATATATATATATATATATATATATATATATATATATATATATAAATATTATATATATATATATATATATATATATATATATATATATATATATATATATATATATATATATATATATATTATATATATATATAGACCAGTAAAGTCCGCATCATATGGGATTTTTTTAATAATAGATTTATTTGAAATTTGACTTTGGCATCAATTTCTGCTTCGATCGAGATGAAAATTAACCAAAAAATAATGGTCACGTGATTCGCATTATCTGTCAAATTTTATTTTTTTCCAAAAAAATTCAAAAGTGGGGTTATTTATCAAAATATCAAAAAAGTTATAGGAAAAAGTTTTCTAAATGTAATTTTTAGCCCATATGCAAAATTTCAGTTGTATAAGACAATTTTGATATTTTGTCCGTTTTTGTAAATTGCACCACTGTTGCAAAATAAGACTCAAAGCAACCTACATAAAACTTCTTAGTTTTGACAATGCTTTATTCCAGACATGTTTTCTTTAAAGTAGCGTCATATGAAATGTTTGTTTTTCTACAAAATCAAATAGGGCTATTGAAATTTGGTCACATGTGATGCAAAGTTTATTTATTTTTAACCCTGTATAAGGTAGCTTCATAAAATAGCTATTTTTGAAAACGTAGTTTGTGTCTAAAAGTAATACACATTAATATTAGGAAGAGAGTTTAATTGAAAAGAGTCAAATTTTTTAATAAAAAAAACTTATTATTATAATTAAACGCATGTAAAATTTCAACTTTTAATTATTAACAAACCATTTTTGGTATTTAAGTATTAAATAAAAAACAGTTTAAAACTTAAAATTTAAAATTACATTTCTGTGTGCCCACCATTGCGTTCAATACAAATAATTGTTCTTCTTGACACATCTTTAATGGAGTTTCTGATACTAAGGGGCCTTATTTCTGAAATGAGTTTGAATCACCGTTTCCAAATGATCAACACTACGGAAAGGTCTTTGTTTGTAAACTTTTTGTTTTAGGTAACCCCACAAGAAAAATCAAGTGGGGTTAAATCCGGAGACCTAGCCGGCCAGTACTTCTCCATATTATGTCCAATTACTTTGCCCCTAAATATTTCCAAGAGGCGTTCCTGAACCTGTCTTGTATTATGGATGGGAGCACCGTCACACTGGTACCACAAATTTTGCCTTATTTCAATAGGCATATTGTCCAAAATTTCAAGGATCTCGGTGTTAAGGAAGCGTAGGTATCTTCAGAATTTAAATTACCTCTAAAAAAATAAGGACCAACAACTTGATCGTTTAAAACACCGCACCATACATTTGTTTTAAAGGAATACTGGTCCCTGCATTCTATTATAAAATTTGGATTTTCTTGAGCCCACCATCTACAATTTTGAGAGCTTACAACGCCGTTTGAAGTGAAAGTGGCCTCGTCGGTCCATAAAACGTGAAAGGGAAAGGACACATCTTCTTCTTTTTCCCCTGGTACCAAAAAGAGAATCCCAAACGTATGTCAAAATCTCGTTCCTTAAGAGTATTTATAAATTTAGGTTTATAAGGTTTAAATTTATTTTTAAGCAAAATCTTCCTTACGCTCTCTCTTTGTACATCAGTTCTGCAAGAAACATGTCTAATACTAGTTTGGCCATGTTCCACAACATCTAGGCACACATTTAATTGGACTTCTTCACTATGTTTTATAGGATTGCGAGATTTTTTAAATGAATTTTCCACCGATCCAGTTGATTTAAATTTTGCCATAATCCTACTTACAGTAGACTGTTGCACATTTTTGCCTGGATGCCTTTCATTAAAAATATTGGCTGCTACACGATGACTTGTGTTTTCACCACATATTAATACAATTTCAATTTTTTCCTGTAAAGTTAACATTTTTTTTAAATTTAATATGCAGTATTAATTTAAAGTCACTATGATAAACAGAAAGCGATTTGTCTGTCATTATTAAAACAAAGCCTTGTTGATCTTTTTTATCATTTGTTTTACGGCCAACTTGTTTTTGGTGCATCAGGGTACGGTACAATACTAATTAATTTTTTGAATACTGCACTTGAATAATAAAATACTATTTTGACTTATTTCTTAACATAGCTTTATAACAAATTTTAATAAAGAGTTTTTAAATAAAATCGTTGAAACTATATAAAAACTTTACGTGAAGTTAAACAAAAATGTATTTTTCACTTAATGCAAACTTTACTGATGATACTGTGTACCTGTTTGTCTTAATTAAAATATGTATTACTTTTAGCCACAAACTACGTTTTAAAAAATAATTATTTTATGGAGTTACCTTATACAGGGTCAAAAACAAATAAACTTTGCATCACATAGGACCAAATTTTAATAACCCTATTTGGATTTTGTAGAACAGCACACATTTAATACGGGCAACTTTAAAGAAAAGGTGTCTGGAATAAAGCATTCTCAAAAGTAAGAAGTTTTATATAGGTTGGTTAAGTCTTATTTTGCAACAGTGGTGCAATTTACAAAAATGGGCAAAAAATCTAAATTGTCTTATACAGCTCAAATTTTGCATACGAGCTAAAAATTGCATTTAGAAAACTTTTCTAATGACTTTTTTTGATATTTTGAGAAATAACCCCATTTTTGAATTTTTTTGGAAAAAATTAAAATTTGACAGATAATGCGAATCACGTGATTATTATTTTGTTAATTTTCATCTCGATCGAAGCAGAAATTGATGCCAAAATCAAATTTCGAATACAGCTATTAATAAAAAAATCCCGTATGATGCGGACTTTACTGGTCACACTGTATATATATATATATATATATATATATATATATATATATATATATATATATATATATATATATATATATATATATAGATAAATATATATATATATATATATATTATTAATATTATATAATATATATATATATATATATATAATATATATATATATATATATATATATATATATAATATATATATATAATATATATGTTTCAAATCTTTTTCTACTTTTTTAGTGTTACTAGTTTAAAAAATATTTTTGCTTTAATTCCATTTAAATGTGGAATGACTAAACCTATTTTGGAACATTTTAAACCACAGGTAGAAATAATGTCTGAGCTGGAGAGTTGCTGTTCTCTTTTCTTTGACGAAATGGCTCTTAGTGAAGGCTTTTATTATGAATGCCAAAAACAAAGAGTTTGTGGGTTTGAAGATATGGGACATTTGGGTAAAACACACCGAGTAGCGAACCTCGCTTTGGTGTTTATGATCAAGGGGTTAAGACAGAAGTATAAAATGCCTATTGTCTTTTTTTTCAGTTATTATACTGTTACCACTGAACAACTGCGTGAACTGATTATGGCCACTATATATGATCAAGGCCCTACCAACAGGGCTGCCGTTAAGTGGCTCACTGACCATCATACTGATGATAAGCATAACCCTTATCATTTTGTGGTTAATGGTAAACCGATTGGTACGATTTTTGACGTTCTTCATTTAATGAAAAACACTAGGGACATGTATTGACTCATTATATTCGGTTTGAAAAGGATAAATAAGCGAAATTGGAATATAATAAATTATCAAATAAATATTTTAAATTAACAGACAGTCATTCAAAAATAAAGGTAAAGTTTGCAGCACAACAACTAAGCCATACAGTGGCCTGTGCTATTGAAACTTCAGAACTTAGGTGATTTACCAGCTGAGGCAATCTATACTGCAGAATTTGCCGAATTTATTGACAAACTGTTTGATTCTCTTAATAGCTCAAGTCAGTATTCTTTTAAGACTTTAATATGCGCTCTTTCTGGCAATAATCCACATATCGAGTATTGGTCTAATGCTTTAAATTAATTTAAAAATTGGAAATTATTGCCACTTAAAAATTCCTGTCAATATTCTTCTAACTTTAAGTTTATCGAGGGGTCGCAAATATTATTAGGATCTTTAATTTTCCTTTGGCAGAATTTGCAAAAAAAGACTTGAGTTACTTATGTCTCCGCCATTTAAATCAAGCCCTTTTATTTATTTATTTATTTTTTGACCGATTAGGCAGCATGGAGTTTGCAATACCAACTCAAGATGCTACTAATTTGTTGCAGCATTGGAATATTTAGTTGTTAATAACTTTGATGCCCCTTTTAAAAGGTGGCAATTGTAAGGAAAATTATTGTATTAGTTTAGAAGACGTTTCTGACTTTCTCACAAAAAATACAAATAATAATATAAACTTTTCTAACAATAAAGTTTTTGCCGATGTGGGGCCTTTTGACAGTTTAGATGACACAGATTTGATTACAAATCCTTTTTATTTATATTTTGCGGGTTACCTTCTTAACAAAATTTTAATTCCATCAGAATGTTCAACTTGTCAAAGGAATCTCTTTTCGGTAAAGGTAACCGACAAGCATTTATTTGTAATGTTTAAAGAGTTTGATAACGAACGAAGACCTAAATATGCTAGTGACACTTTAGTCAATCTTGTAGACAGACTACATGCTAATATATATAAATATTGTGAAGCCCACTTTTATGCTGATGACACCCAGATTTATAAGTCATTTAAACCTAATAAAATAGATTGTTCTACTAATCAAATAAATACCGACTTGGGTGCTATTTTGGGGTCCTCACAGTCTCATTGTCTAAGCATCAATCCAAGCAAGTCCCGTGTACTTCTGTTTGGCAGATCTCAGTTAAGGTATCTTTATTCTAATCAAATTAATATTAAAATAAATAATGAAAGACTGGAACTGGTGATGTCTGCAAAGAATTTGGGACTATTGATTGACGCCGATCTTAGGTTTTCGGAGCATGTAAATACCTGTATTAGAAGAGCATTCGCTAATCTTAAGTTAATTTATAGTCAGAAGAGTATTCTTAACGAGGATCTTAGAAAAATGCTTTGTGACTCCATTGTGTTGTCACATTTTAATTTTGCAGACGTGATTTATGGTCCCTGTCTCTTGGGTGTGGATGCATACAGAATTCAGCTTGTTCAGAACTGTTGTGTTCGTTTGATTGGTGGCATAAGGGGAAGAGAAAGAGGGGTATCAGCCAAGATTCGGGAAACTAAATGGTTGAGGATGGACGAAAGACGAGTGTTACATTCACTCGTTCTTTTTAATAAAATTATTAACAACAAATGTCCCAAATACTTGTATAAAAAAATAAAGTTTCGCACTGATGCTCACAATTTGGATGTTCGACATAAATTTACCATTAGTACACACTTTACCGCCAATTTTGAAATGTTATAATAAAGTCCCTGTAAAGCTAAAGTTTTGCACTGGTGTAAAATTTAGAACGGCTATTAGGAGGATAATAGGGATATGATATTAACTTTAAAATATATGTTTTTTTTTTAATTTATTAACAGAATTATGTATGTATGTTTTGTTCAAAATCTGTTTATTTTGTAAAATTCAGCTATAAACTTAAAATCTTTTAAGGTAATCTTGGTTATTAATAATGTTTATTAAGGTATTAGTCAGTTTTTTTTAATTATTAAGTGAGTTCTTTTTATATTCAATTTGTAGGGAAATTAAATTTTATTTTTAAGTTAAGTTAGGAAGTTCGCTTCAACTTCGCCTTTTGTAAATATTTTCTTTATTTGCAATAAAGTCAGTTTATTATTATTATTATTATTATTATTATTATTATAATATTTGGATGAAAATATTCACAAAAATAAAAGTAAAAATTTATTTATGCAACAATATTTCGGAGCTTACTGCACTCTGCAAGCACTTTTCATTTTGTTCAGACTATAATTGCTTTTTTGAAATATTTAACCTAACTTTAAAAATTTGTATTTCAATAAGTATCCTAAAAAAAGAAAAAATAGTTTTTAAATTTTAAAAGAGAGTAGGCGATAGCCCTAAAATATCACAAAAAAAATAACCTTTTTTTTATCATTTATTTTTATTTTTCTAAAGTTCATATAGCATATTTTATGTATTTTTAGTCTGTTCTGGATAAGCCGATACTGCCTAGCTTTTATGTTCTATAGAAACCTTTTAGCGTGATCTCTACCAACCCCAGCTGTGATATGTTTAAAAGAATCTCATCCAACCCCGGCTTAAAAGTTTTATTTTATTTTAATTTTTAGAATATATTTTATTTTTCCTCTGTAATCTCAGGTATTAAAATTTAAGTAGTTATTAAAAAATATTTTTTATTTATTTGGAAACTTCCTGTTTTATTTATAGAGTTTATGTTTTATTTGTTACTAATATTTTGGTTCTTAAAAAAAGGAGCAAATGATAAAAAAATGTGTTATAAAACAGTATTTTTTACAAATTATGTAATGATGGTAACTGTTTTAAATAATATGTCTGATGTCCTAAGATTTACCCGGTTTTCTCAAATTTTTTGTATTTATAAAAAATCAGTATTCAATAAAATGTTAACAATCACAATCCTTGTTTGTTTTATTTTCTGCAAGTTTAAAATTTTCCCCAGTCCTTACAAAGATGAAACTATGCTGAAATTTTACTTAACAACTGCTTATCTATCTAGATAATCTGTTGTTAAGTAATATATATCAGCAAAATCTTATTTTTGTTGAAATTGGGAACAAAACTAAGAAATAAAGATGCATCGTAGTACCAGCGCATTCGCCTTTTTATTATTATTATTAATATTATATGCTGCCATCTATGATGAGTTTTGGTAATGCTTTAGTAGATTGTCCAGGAGCTTAGCACTGTTGTATTAACAATTTTGACAAAATGCTGTTTTGTTTAGAAAGCCCGAAATTTGGATTTCTAGAAATGTTTGTTCGATGTGCCACATCAAACAAATCATTTACTATACAGGGTGCTGGGATCCGGAAACCGTAAAGATCGAAGTCGGTTAAATTATGGCAAAGTTGTGTATTTGCGTAACTAACATGTCTACTTTGAAGTTGCAATTCCGAGTACTTCCGAGATATCCAAAAAAGAAATTTGCTGATTTCATTTTAATTTTTTCGACGTTATTTGAGAATGGAAAACAAAGACACTTTCTCATGGCCACTTTTTAAGCTCTACAAAACAGAGAAAGATTTTTTCATTCGACGTTTCGTTTTTATTAAACCATCATCAACTTTATTTTTTAAATGCGGCACTCAATTGTTTATTGCATTTGTTTGAAGCAGTAATAATCCCAATTACAATGATGTATAACACGTAATGTTTTTTTGTTAAAAAAACATATTTTTCATAAGAGACAATGAGTTAGACAAGGAACGCACATCATTTTTTTATAGGGGCGTTCCATATTTGTTAATAAATATTAAGTGTTATACATTTTTGTAATTGGGATAATAAGGAGTTCAAAAAAATTAAATAAAAAACCCTGGTCCGTATTTAAAAGAATAAAGCTGATGATGGTTTAACGAAAACGAAACGTCGTACGGAAAATCTTCCAACCCTGTTTTGTAGAGCTTAAGAAGAGGCCATGAGTCTTTTGTTTTTTTATATCTCTTTAAATAACGTCAGAAAAAAATAAAAACGAAATCAACAAAATTTGGTTTTTTCCGGATATCTCCGGAAGTACTCGGAATTTTGCAATTTTCTAAAGTGGACATAGCTAGTTACGCAAATACACAACTTTGCCATAATTTAACCGACTTCGTATCTCTTACGGTTTCCGAGATCCCCATGCATGCACTCGAATCTGTGGCACCCTGTATACTGCGTTTATATCTAAGGCAGAGTTAGTCTGTGTTTTGCTTAAAGAAGAGGGAATTTTGCCTTTTTAAAATTATAACACCTTGCATTATTGTCTTCATTTATGCGCTTTTTTTATTGTAAGAGTTTATTTGCTTTTAATTTAATACAGGTATTTTATTTTACAATAATTTCTTGTAAAATTATAGTTGTTAATTTTTTTTTTTCAATCAATTTTATTTTAAAATTTTTACAGTTTTATGAATCTCCTAAGATATAAGAACAACAAATAAATTCAGCTCTTATTTATAAATACATATCAATTAACGCTTATGCTTTTTTAGGTTAACTTAATTACACTTTGTCAAAATATTTTAAAGTTAAAAAACTAAATATTTTTCAAACTAACTCAAATTGCAAAATTTTTTAACGGTGCCTGCACGTGCGCAAATCGATAAATTACAGTAAGAAAAATATTAAAGAAATCTTTTAAACTGTAAAGACACCTTAAAAATTCCTATTAAAATAGGTAGTTATTAAAGTTTACTATATCATGTCGTGTAATACTAAAAGTAAGTATTAAAAAAAACATATTAATAAATCTGACATATGTTTAACCATTGAACTTAATTATAAAGTTAATTGTTTTACCAGTTTAAAAGTAATCTACACCTTTTTGCCAATTTTTGGACCCTTATTTGCTTTAAGTGCAGAGTTTACACCAGTTCTTGCCGTATATCCACAGTAATAAAACCACACACAAAATCTTAACAATTCTTTTAAAACGCTTCAAATGTTGCTGACAAAATCGCATTAGAATGTACTTTTGTTTCATCATTAGGAATGAAGAGACACTCGTAGTACAAACCCAAAACATTGGCAAAATATTGCTCATTCTGCCCAATCAAGTCCCAAGCACTTCTACTTAAATAATTTTACTTAATTATTAAATGATCTCCCAAAACCATATCCTGTTATACTTGCAACGGGTTTTGGTGTTGATGCACTTTTGCATATCCTTTAGATGGATCATCTTTGGGACTTGTACGACCAGTTTCAATTCAGCAACCCATCTTGCTACCACTATAATTTAAGGTGAATTACCCTTATACATTGCTAAC